>CM021104.1:516658610-516706101 GCA_007115665.2 Sequoiadendron giganteum | reverse complement strand
TAATCCAAAGGGGTTGAATTTAGTTATTAAATAATTAAATTAATTAATTAAACGTGATGCAAGAGAATGAAAGGAAATAAAAGAATTAAAATTAATTTTGGAATTTAATTTCAACTTGTGGGAATTAAATTAGAAATTGTAATTAAATGTTTATTTGGGAAATGAGTTTCAACTTTGGAAATTAATTTATTATTTGAAATTGCATTTTAAATTGAAAGTGGGTTTTCGAGAATTGAATTGAAATTAATATCTAATTTGCATGCAATGTGAATTAGGGTTGTATTAGGTATTTTTGATTTATAAGGAATGCATATTATAATTTTGGGGAAGAGGTTTTTAAGAAAATTCATTTTTATAGCAGAGAAGAAATTTTGGAAAAATTTGCACAAATAAGGGTTTGAAGAAAGTGTTGATTGTAGAATTGATTGGAGGAAAGATTGTTTGCATTTGTTGGGTTTTGGATTGGATTCGTTGGATGATTGAAGAAAATTCGGGAGATCTTTGGAGGAGGCTTGCATTAGAAATTAATCTTTTCCTATAGCTTCTTGAACCAGGTTTTCCTCTTTGTGTTTTATTGTTCTTGGTTACTTTTAAAATAGTAGTGATTTAAGATTTGTTTGATAAATTTGTTTTAGAAAAGAAATTTGTTATTTGAATCAAACCTAGAGGTTGAACAACACATTAGATCTATTTTGGAAAATTTAAAATCTCTGTAAAATCAAATTTATTTTGAAAACCCTCTGTAGGAATTAGGTGGAGAAACCTTGAGGATTTTGAAACTTCAGATTTTATTTTAGATCCCTGTTGATTTAATTGTTCTTTTATTGTTTTAGAATTCAGGAAAATGGATTATAAATAATTAGTTTCAAGTCTCTTGAAATTTGAGTTGTTTCTGAAAAAGCTTTATAATTTTCCCTGTAGGTGAATATTTTCACAAAATTTCTCCAATTTATCTTGATGTTGAAATCTTTATTATATATATATCCTTTATATATATATATATATATATATATATATGAATGCTCATAAATATATATAAAACATATATACATATAATATATTTTTAAAAGTTTATATACATTATAGGCGCCATCTGTACGGCGTCCATGGTTATGGAGTTGAAACTTTTGGAATTTTTATTTTGTTGAAATCACGTTTTTTTTTATTATTTTTTTGTGTTAGGGTTTTGTGAGTTTATTGGGGAAGGCATGGGAGGCGCTGCCTCCACCGCCGCCCCCATGAGGGGACGACTATGGAGGAAGGGCTCTGCAGCCTCCCTCTCCCTTCACTGCCTTTGCCTTGTGGGAGGTGTCGCTACCATTGGCAGCGCCCTCCACACGATGTGTGGAGGGAGTGCTGCCAAGGGCAGCGCTGCCCCTCACCGCCTTCATGGGAGTTTGGGGAGCGACGAATGTATAGTTGCGCCCTCACTCTCCCTTTCCTTGTTTTAAAAATGTGGGAAAACCCTTAAATGGCTATGGCATGCGAACTTCGAACCAGGCCATAAGGATTTTTAGGTTTATATTTTTATTTATTGTTTTTTCTGTAAAAAAAAAATATGTATTCATTTTTTATTCAATGAAAAATTTAATAATATTTAATATCTATAGATATTAAGTATATATATATAATTAATAAAATGAGTACTAACTATAGTGTGAGAATCTGTATATTTTGAAAGGAAGTATTAAGACATTTTAGTTTATTCAAGTGTTTGAATAGCATAAATATTTGGGAAATTATTTATGGAATATTAATCTATTTTATTCAATAATGTTTTTGTTTAGTGAGATATACTAATATAGGTTTGACATATAAATTACATGAGTAATTTCAAATGGGTGAACAATTAATATTCTTTTTTATTTTTTTTCTTATTTTTTTTACAAATTGCATGTAATTTGGTTTGGCATGGAAATTTTAAAAGATAAGTTTTGAATGAAGATTTTAAATGAAATGACTAGTATGCATAATTCAATTTAATAGGGAAGAGGTATTTTATATTAAATGATTAAATTATTTGAGTTAGTTGGAAAATGAAAGGAATCTAGTTATTAGAGAACGGATGTTAGTTTTTGAAGTAAACATTGAATTTGATTTAAATTGTTTAAATTAGTATTTCTTATATTTGTAGATTGAAGACACTTGTTTAATTATTTCAATTAAGTTGAAAGAGCAAAGTTTATATTATTGTGAATAAGGATTTTTAAGGATAAAATTAGAATGCGTGGTATAGGTTTTGAATAGAAAATTGAAAAGATGGTTAGCGATAGTTTTACGTTGTATTAAAAGTAAATTAAGAATTATTTAGTTTGTTGAGGCAACTAATTATGTTTTATTTATTTCCATAGAGCAATTTAATCATTGTGATTGGAATATTAAAGAATATATGTAATTAAATTTGTTAATATATATATTTGGTGTCTATATAATATGGAGCACATATATATATTAAGTGTAAATTCGTTATCGTATTTTATTTTTAATAAGATGCATGCAATATATTATTGAATAGAGATTTAAAAATGGATTGATTAGTGTATATAGGAAAATGGATAGAGAAACAACATTTTATTATATTAAAGTGATTTCATATTCTAAATAGAAAAATGAATGAGATGTAAGATTTGGTTAGGAAATGGAAAGAATTTACTTGCATGGAGTTGTGTCGATTTAAAAGTAAATTAAAGAGTTGTTTATATTGATGAGGCAAATAGCTATTTTTATTTATTTTATTTCTATTAGAGCAATTAATTTATTGTGAATGAAATATGAAAGAGATATGGATTTAGTATATCCAAAAGTAGTAACTTCCTCATGATTATCTTGAATGATTTAATCTCTGTATTCAGTAAAGGGAAGTAAGTTTAAATGTTTTAGATTCCCAATAATGAAAGAGGAAATAGGGGTTATGATTATTTCAGATGATCTAGTTATCGTGTCTTTGACTTTGTCAACACTACCTATTGAATGAGTATGGATTTAGGAAATCCAAATATTAGATTTGATTTATGACTTGAATGCTTTTGTTGCTATGTCGTCAAGTTGCATTGTGGGTTTTGGGATTTAGTGTAGTCTTAAATTATAAGTCTTCCAGAAGAACTTAGAGGATAAGGGTTGTTGAATCTTTATGCCATCCAGTTGTTTTTCCCTTGGGGTAGTGCATGGCGTCTTTTCAGTTTTACCCAGTTTCCATGAACGGGGATCTTTTGTACCTCATGTGAAAGGAGTGGACTATGTGATTGTTGTCTCCAAGATGTTTGGAGTGAGTTCTATCTTTTGTTTCCTCATTGTTTTGGAGTGGATTATGATGCCTAGTTGGTATGCACTTGTGTTTCCCTTGGTGGATTGTTTGGGTGTGTGTTGTCAAATAGAAGAGTGACTTTTGTTAGGGGCCGGAGCCCAAAGTGGTAAATCGGGTAACCTTCAGAAGTGAGTTAATCAAGTGATAACTAAATTAATGTACTTATATGATTAGGATGCATTCACATTAATCAAGATAATTAATCCTCACTCATAGACACAAGGGCTCGTTTAGACTTGGGATGAGTGAGAAGGCCTGGAATGGCATAGTCATTTATCTTGTCAGTACGAGAGGTATTTGATGCCGCATGAGTGAGTATGAGTGTCGGGATTCATTTGAGGCCACCAGGATTATCAGAGCCTATGAAGAATTCCCAAAGGAGATCTCATGACTACTATGCGATGACACTCTATCTAGGACAACAGTTGTTTATTGTTTTATGTGTATGGTCTGTGAACATACTTGATTAATATCATGTCTGGAAGCAAAGTGACCTATGTCAGTGATGTTGGAGTTGTACTTGATTTGTACTTGTATGGTTATTGAGTTGTACTTGATTTGTACTTGTATTGTATTTGAGTTGTACTTATTTAGTTCATGGTTTGGTTATATCAGTATGAGTCGGTATGAGTCTGCCTTTGGTTAGTGGTTGTAGATCTCTATCCATATTACTTTGTTACTATCCCCTAGCATGGGGGGTGGGCCTTTGGGTACCACTTGGTTGGGTGGAACATGCACCAAAACCGTTGGGTCCCCATCTATCTTCAGTACTTGGTGGCAAGACATCCAGATGGACGGCTCGAGTTCTTGTGTTATTCTTGCTTTGTAATATTTCTTTTTGTATAAGTTATTTACCCCTCTTTTGTTATGAGGTGGAGTTATGTAATTGTAATACATTTGTACTATTGTCTCATTCTGGGAATGAATGATGTAACTATTGGATTAAGTTAATGTTTATGAGCTTGTACCTTGGTTGATTATCTTATTATGTTATGTGGTATTCTTATGATGTATGATGTTTATTTCATAAAGTTCATAATGCTATGGTTATTTGTAATATGTATGTGTGGGTTTAAGTAATCCTAACCTTGTAGCCTTAGAGGTTGTTGTTAAGTAGTAAGTGAATGTGTATTTTAAATGCACTTTATATAAAAAAATTGGTTCGCTTAAGACGTTAATTGCAACTTCCTTTAAGGTTACTTGGCGGGGCATTACACTATGCAAATTCTAAAATAAATACACAATGCACTAACTTTGGAAGAGTGAATATTAAGGACCTTAAGACTGGTGAACATGATAAAAAAAATCTTATACATTGAATATAAATAGATAAGGTATAGATCAATTTACATTTTGAAAATAAAATTGTAGCCATAGCTCATGGAAATCTATTGATTACCTAAGCTTCAAAAACAATATTGAATATAAAACTTACGATCTTATGGATAAAGTATGACCTACGCTATAGGGTATGTATACCTTATGATTTTTCTAAGAGTATACTTGAGATTCCAAAAGAGATAACAAAAAATTCTTATCCTTCAAAATCCACTAATGCTTCAAGATTCATGTTAATAGAAGAGTATCTACCATTTGTGCAAGTTTCAGAAAAGTAACATAGAAGCTAAAAATTCATACTGAATGTATTCAAATAGAAGAGTCTTGTTGATCAAATAGGCAACAAAAAAAACTTTAATCTTCACCTCAAATTTTCTCACTGGTTTGCATATTTTTGCATAGTTGTATTCCTATTTCTTATTTCCCCCTCTCTCTCCCCGCATTGTCTTTCTCCTTGCTCCTTTTAAGATGCTACCATCCAAAAATCCCCCTATGTCTGACTCCTTTTCTTATCTTGAGGGAAAACCGATATGTAACTACCAAGAATGCAACAACACATCCCTCATTTCGTTGCACCATTGTAATGTTTTCTTTCTTCCCTTTCCCTACAAAATTTCTAAAGAAATAGCTTCCACAACTATCTATTACAAAAGACACTCAATATCCCCCTTAAACAATGATATCTATCCAATATAATAATTTTTTTATTCATTACTATAATCATTTGATATAGTGATCTAATGTATTACAAATCTTTGACGATATTTAAACGATAATAATTCAATTTATATTTTATTACAAATGTTACAATGATAACAATGAATTGACATTTCTATATTAAGGTATTTTGATAATCATTTTACAATCAAAGGTTTAAATATATTTAATCCACTATTTATTCATAAATAATATTTCATAGTTGATCCATTATAACAATAATTTTATAGTCGATCAATTAAAATAAAACATTATTATTATCACCTCTATGATCTTCTAATTTATTCAAAAGGAAAAGATAAATAACACGGTTAAATAGTATCTTTTAAGCCTCAAATGTTATTATAGGAAGAGGGTCATGATAGACTCAGTGTCCTTATCAACAAAAAAAGTAGAGTATATCGATGCAGCATCCTAATGTACCAAAGTGTTATGGATGAAGCAAAATTTAAAGGAAATGAAGGTGATGGATGATGAGCCCATTCTAATTATGTGTGACAATACAAGCACCATTAATATTTCAAAAAATCTAGTGATTCATGCTAGAACCAAGCATATATCTATCAAATACCATTTCTTAAGAGAGAAAGTTGTGAATCAAGAAGTAAGATTAGAGTATATTTCCCACAAAGGAGAAAGTTGTAGACATATTTATAAAGGAACTTTCAAAGGATACATTTTAGTATACCAGATATAATTTAGGGATTTTTCCCCTCCTAACTAGATGCATAGATGGTGCATCTATCTAGGGGCAGTAATTCAAGACACATTTTCATCCCTGGATTGATGAAGTCTACCTCTTAGGCAGAGTAGGTAGATGAATGATGAGGTTTGTACAAATAGGGGGATCTTGCATGTTACAAAAAGCTCAGTTAAAGACATTTATCCCTTTTTCCTTGATGTCAAAGGGGGAGAAAATTGAATATCTAGCTAGTGTTTCTATCAATGCCAAATGGGGAGATTGTTGCAAGTATGTTGTAGGTGTTTTCATTGATGTCAACATAATGGAGATTACTGATGATATTTTTATTGTTTTCAGTAGAGTGGTAGTGTGTGGATGGTTATATATGCTACAATAAAAATGTTGATTAGAAGTATTATGTATGAGGATGGATGTCATGAGCTTGCTATAACTATTGTCCTATATTTCCTATTTCTCATGAATAGGTGAATGAAATTATCAATGTTGTATTCATTTTTTTTATGGTACAAAATATTTTCTTATAGTCAGTGGCTCAAGAGGTTGTATTGAAAAGCTCTAGAGAATGATTCCCATTCCTTTGCATTTGAAGATATGGTCCTACAATCTGAAAGATAGATAGAATCAAGTGTTGAGATGGTGAAATATCTCGCACAGACTTACCTATTGCCACACATTTATCCTCTCTCAACTCTACAACCTACTCTTGAGATTTTTGATATTCTTCATGGAACCAATATGATTGAGGGTATTCTCTACCACCAACATTTTCTCTCTAATGGGAATCTTTCAAATCTTTTAAGCTCAAATATGGCTCATGGATTAATTGATGATTGTCTGTGTGAATTTAATTGCAGAATAAGTAGAATGAGATGTCACTTGGGAAATTTTGTTTGTGCCATGTTGTAGAATCTCGATTATGTTGTTCAATTCCTCATTCGACATGCTTTAGTTGAACCCCATGTTGATCCCTTCTTCCCTCCTCTTGCTGACATTGCTTCTTCCATTAATAGCTACGCTTGAAGTGTTTTTCTCTTCATTGGTTTTGGCTAATGATTGGTTCCTCCTTGATTCTATTATTGTCTTTTGCTTTACTTTTTCAGGTTCCATCATATATTAACGGTGTTCTTTTTATGTATTTTGCATGCACACTGCCAATCTCCTGAGTTTTCTAGGGTTTCATGGAGCCTAGTTCCTAGTCCCATCATGCACCACCTTTTGGTTTGATTTAAAATATTTTAGTTTTACATGGTTATGTTGATCTTGGATTTGGATGTAATCTTTGGCACTTAGTGCTACCTAGCTTTGACTAGAAGGGCTTCAACTTGGATGTAATTCACTTTACAGGGTTATGTTTCTCTCCATTTCTATCTTGGAGCATTTTGCAAAAAATATCATGCTTTGAATGTTACTATATTTTCTCTTGAGGAGCCTCAACTTGTAATATTTGAAAATCTACTCCTTTTATTATCAATAAAGTTTAGTGGCTTGCCACTTTTTCCAAAAAAAACTATTCCCACACATTCATCTAACTAATAGGCCAAGCTATTGCCCATACGTTATTAATCCCAATATTTAGCAATACTTCTCTTAACTCAATCCCATTGCACTCAAACCAATCCAAAGCTACTTGAGATTGAAATAAAATTTTAATATAAATTTTTAAAAAATTAATACTTCATAAATTTGCTCCCTAGGGCTCAAATTGAGGAATTTTTCTAAATTTTTACATTTTTGGAAAATCCTCAAAATTTTATCAGGTTTATCTTCTTTGTATTTTTACTTTTTGGGTAAAAAATATAGCAAAATAATTGGATATTGGAATCAAGTTGATAGCATGCAAAAACAATTGTTACTAATTTCTAATCTCTAGCTATGTGGTGATCGTTAGGAGAAGACTTTTATCAAAACTACTAATCTGGTTTCTTGCAAGTTCCCTTGTGTGTTTGTGATTTTTAATCTAGGAACATTTTGAATTGATGCTTAAAAAGAAAAATTGTCTTCTATGTCTTGTGCACTTGCACACATGTGATTCAATTTCCAAAAGCATGTTGTCTAAAGTATATTATCCCCTTGTACTACATGCAAATCATGGGTGGTAATAAATAGTAGCACTATAGTCTAAATTACCCTCTCCCCTTGCACTATGTCTAATTCTTGGGTGATGAGAAATAGAAACACAAGCTTTCCCTTTTTATTTTTGTAGGGGGGCCTACCTTAGAGTTCATCCCAGGTTTTGACCTCAAGCACATATCTCCAAAAAGCTATATAAAGGGGCAAAGAATGAAAGGTGGGCTCAATCTACTTGTCCCATAGGAGGTGGGCCTTTGTGGTCCAGAGTGATTCTAGACATGGGTTAGAGATTTCAATCTCCCATCACTACTATGTAGTGGTGTTCTTAGGAGTTCCTCCACTATGAACCATTATCTCTAGAAGCTTAAGGCCTTTTTGAAATCTACTATATGTGGTGCAAGGGATGCAAATCACACCCTAAAGTTACTCACCATGTATGGCCCTTGGTTGAGGTGACACAGTTCCTTGCTAGTATTTCATCATTTCAAGGCAAGGGGTATTAAGGTGGTACATGACCCTGGCATACCCTAGTTACCTAGTTATTTTATTCCCATTAACACATAAGTGTGGTGGGCCCACTAGAGTTGATAACCCATTACTACTAGCTAGGTTGTGCTTGTTTGAGGTGTTTTTGAGACAAGGCTTAGCGAGTTTTGTGAAAGAAAGATTGTGAAATACTTTATCATCCAAGATTCAAAGAGTCAAATCAACCAAATCTATATTTCGAGTGTTTGTTGTATTTTATGACCAAATCTAGAAACTAACCAAAATGAGAAATCACTTAGAAATCATTTATTTTAGGTCAAAAACTAGTCCATCGCATCTGTCAAAATTGTCCAACACATCTATTAGATCAATTTTTTTTTGGTCAATTCCTAAGCATCCAAATTTTTATTCCTAATTCAAAAAATGACCATACATTCATACTTGAGACTTTTTTAATTTACTTTTTTCTTTCAGTACATTTACCATTTCCCTAGTTTATCTTGCATCTCCTAGTTTTTCATTTTCTATCTTATATCATTCATAGTCACCTTTGAGTCTTGAAATTAGGAAGCCTATCAGACCATTGATTAGACCATAGTCACATATTTTGGGTGTCTTGACCTTGTCATCTTTCATCTATCTAATCCTCAAGTTGAGGCTTAAACTCATGAGTCTAGTTTAGGTTCACTTTTATACAATCACCATCATCATCTTGGTTCTTATCTTTCTTGAGGTCTTGACATTCTGATTTGTTACCTTAGTTCATCCTTGCTTGCTTAGCATCCTTTTACAAGGTCCAAAGTCAAATATCCAAAATTCTAAAAAATATAGTATAGCCTCATTGTCATTTTGCATCCTCATTATTAGTTTGCATCCATCCCAAAAATATCAAAATCCAAAAATAATTTTAAAAACCCCAAAATCCAAAAAAATCCAAAAAAACATAAAATCCAAAAAAAAACTCTTTGATTGCTTAGATTTATCTTGCACTAGTGTTTGCATTCAAACTAAAATTCCACCAACTTATCCATCCAAACCATCCCATTATTCATCCTAGCCCCAAACTCATGACCACATCTTCAATTTACCTTGATCTTCTTCGTAGTCAAGCTGAATACCAATCAATCCTTAGCAACTCATCCATAAATCATCAATAACAATCACCCACAGTCCTGAGTCAACCACCCATCTACCTCTCTTACCAAACATCCATAAGCTCTAGTCATTTATCCATCTACCCTCACTATCAAGATTTAGTCAACACAATCCCTACAATTAATCCCCAACAAACATCCATTAGTCATACTTATCCTAACATTGACAAGGGAAATAAATTTTCCATCAAAATCATTCCTTAACCCCAAACCATATCACAAATCCCTATCTCCCATGCATAGCCTAAGTTTCCATCCCCATCAACAAACCAAGACAGTCTTATAGCCTCCACTTCCTCTTACAATCCTTCATCCACTCCATCCCAATCCATAAATCTATTCAAGAAAAGAACATGTATCAATGATCTCTTAGGAAGCATAAAAAATAATGCTCAACTCCAATGGGAAAATAAAGTTGGAAAATCCCATCATATTTATAATCCTACACCATCCAACCATATTTCATCATCATTCCCTCCATCATCCGAAAAAGATCCTACTATTGAAACTCCATTATTGCCATGAAAAAATCTTGAAGCCATCGAAGAAAATTCTATCATTTTCCAAGATAATATTCCATTTCCTAAACCATTGGATATATTTTAGGAGAAAATTACAAAGCATGATGAAATAAACTCCAAGATAAATCAAGATCAATTTACCCAAAAGGGCCCTATAGAGCATTATGATATACAAGTTAAATCAATCCTTGATCAATGTCCTATTCATAGTATCCATGATAATCCAATCCTTGATCATGATCCAATCCTTGAGTCTACCCAAAAATCACCTATAGATTATCATGATGTCTAATTTAATCCAATATTTGATCAAGATCCTATTCCCAATCATGTCATCCAAGATAAACCTATCTTTGATCAAGATCCTACCATTGATCAAGAAATCCAAAATGATCCTCTCATCGACCTTCATACGATCCATAATCAAAAAATTGCACTTGATCCTATCCAAACTCCAAATACCTCCATTTCTAAAGATGATACACTTGTCTCCTTTGGAAATATTTATACTCAAATAAATGACATGGATAACATCAAAGAAGAACATAAATAAGCTACTATTGATCAAGTCAAACAAGAGGATATAAAAGCTACTATTGATCAAATCAAACAAGAAGATACAAAAGATACCATGGATCAAATAAACATACCACATGCTCAAGAATAAATAATCATGATGAATGATAAAGCTAAAATATCTTATCCACTAGGAGCATCTACTTTTGTCAAATCCGGCTTTCACATAGAGGAGAAAATTTGAAACAACAGTTTCCACATACGCAATAATGGGTTTGCATCTTTCTTCCAAACTAAAAATAACCCATTGCAAATATAATATTTTAGATCATACAATATCAAGGAAGAGGACTAGACCTACATGAGAAAGGAATTCTAGAATCAATACAGTTTCAAGCAAATCCTAGATATCAAGGTCTTGGCTATTCTTCAATCAGCAAATCAAATGATGTTAGTGATACCTCCATGATATTGGAGGAAACTTTATCCAATACAAACATCAAAATAGGGGCCATGATTAGTCCTTATCATAAGGTTAATTCCAACACTCCTTCCATCCATGCCATAAACCACCATTCCTAATTAATTAAACCTGTCAATTGGAACCAACAAAAACAAAAGTATTACAAATACAAAGTTGAAAATAAAATTTCAAAGGCCATTGAATACAAAAAGTTAAGTGGAAAAATTAAGTTAAAATAGATCCCAAAGAAAAATGGATCAAGTAACGAAAAGAGTTCAAATCGAATATCCAATAAAAAAGTTGAGCCAAAAGAAAAGAGGTCTCCTACATATAACAAATGTCCACCTCTTTCAAAATGGTCATCACACAAGGCATATAAAAGTGTTGGTTTCAAACACTATCCTAATCAAAATTCCAAACTCCACCATCCACCATCCCAAGTTTAGAAAATAAAAATTACTACATCCAAACTTCAAAATAATCCATCCACATCTACCATCATCCATCATAATCCAACATCTTGCCTACATTCCAAAAATTCTACTTCACAAAGCTATTGCATTTTGGCAACAACTCTTTTTCATAAGGACTCCCATGGAACTCTATCACAATGTGTGTCTTCCAATAAGGCCAACCCTAGTATCAAAAAGGACCATAATGACATCCATTAGTTGTATGCAAGTGATATATCTTGATAAGGCAACTACTCCATAGAGTTCGCTATTGGAATATCATGACACTAACATCTACATCAAAACCATCAAAGGATTCAAAACAATTAGTGATTTTCCAAAATATCAAAATAATTAAAAAAACAAAAAAATCATCACCCTAGTGAAAACCTAGAAAATAGGCATCTTGTGTGACATCAAAAAACTAAAAATCAAAAAACAAAAGAAATTGAAAAAGAAAAAACTAATAAAGAGAAATAATTCATCCAATAGTGAAAATCATTTTTATGGCGCTTTGGATAAGTACCATAATGAAAACCTAGCAAACACGCATCATGTGTAAGAGAAATTATCTGTGGACCATTACACTTGGGGGTGAGTTGTCTCATTTTCCATACCTTTCTCATGGAATTTCCATCTATCCAATCCATATCATTTCCACCCATTTTCCCTACCTACCTCAATCTTGATAAGGACTAGGGTACAAACATAAATCATGGTTTGGGAAAACTCTTGACATTATATCAATCCTTTAGTCATACATTGTCCATGAAATATCATGTCATTTCCTACATAGCGTTATCCAAACCCATATCTTGGAGAAAATAAATTATTCCTATGCGACATACTCCTTGGAGATCATATGTTAATTCTTTCATCCAATAATTTTCATGTCTCCTATCCTTTACCAAATAAATCCATTATCCTTTCATAACTATCACTGGACTTGGTTTTCCCTTGTCATTGGTTTAAGGATTCTAATCCACTTATCCAAATTCCCTCTGTAATCCCATCTATTCCTAACTTTAGTCATTCCAAATGCAACAAGCCTAATCCATATAATCTTTCTATGCAGTTTAGTGCATCATCCAAAATATTCCTTGGCTTTGTTTCTATCCTTGCTACAAACCTCGATCCTTTAGTTACATTATCATTAACGAGATATGTCCCTCCCAATCCTCACGTTTTCAGGATGTGTCCTTCCCATATCAACAATTCCATCATCATCATTTCCAATCAATTGGTTTTCAGCTTGACTAGGGGCAAGACCATATTTTTCCTTGGATCCTTGTGCATGCCTAAGTGCTTGCTTATGGGTATCTTTCACATGCATTTGTCATGGTCCTTATAACATATCATCCATAACAAAATCTCACCATTCATAATAAAGTTTTCCCATCCAATTTCATTCATAATAACTAGTCCTATGCATGACTAGGGGTGAATCCTTGAATTAGGTTTTCATATGGGACCTTAGACATGGTATTAGAGGAAATAATTCAAAAAATCCAAATATTCTTTGAAAATCCAAAAAATTCAAAAAATTCAATTTTTTTAAAAAATAGTGTTTGTCAGTCCAAATTGTCAAACTATGTTGCCTCTACAACTTCACATAGGCAAGGCCATCATCAATGACCCCCCGAGGCCTAGGTCAGACCCTTAGGTTTTTTCAAAATAAACTTTATATCCATCACATCCATATTCCATAATAAACCATACATTGTCAAGGTTAGTTGAATTGTGTTGCCTTTGTGACTTCACATAGGCAAGGCCATCATCGATGAGACCCCAAGGCCTAGGTCTGTCCCTTAAGTACCGCCTATCATTATCCACATCTCATAACAAAATTTCCTTTGTTTAGGTTGAAACTATGATCAAAAACAAAAAATTTATCTTATAGAAATATGATCTTACCAAATCACAAAACAACAGACAAACTATCCAACTAGTCTCCAATCCTAACCAATAAATTTACTAATCACAAGTATCTATCAACATCAGTTACCCCTATCAGCTATCCATTGTCTTATACAAGTTTTTGCATGCTTGAAACCAGACTCAATGTCTTATATGATGTGTATCATTCCTAAAACCATATGCAATCCTATCATTTATCTTATATAGGATGTTGGATTGTAGAATCCAAACTCAATGTCTTATACGACATGCTTCATCTCCTGAAACCAAAAATTATCCAAAATCCTATCACTAAACACTCATTGGTTGGAAAGATCTAAATGGTTGTTGACTCGTTTGGTCCAATTAGTCTTATATTTGATTTATCTTTGGCCATGTTCCTATGTGCCTCGAGGAAGTCCACAAGTGATGAGAGGAGCAATGATGGATCATTACTTTTTTATCTTTGATTTATGTTTGCAGTTTGTCTTGGCAATATGACTGGGTAAACTAGGTTCCTTGTGTGTGATTGGGGTTCCATTTGCATAATTAAAATATCCTATGCAAGTTAAAGATCATCTAACACTTTCTTACATCATGACTAACATGCTTTGTGGTTACTTCCTCACATATTCTAACAAGGTTCTATTGTCACTACTATGCATCATGACATTCCTTGTCTACAATGTGTTTTATTTTGCAAAGGAACATCTCGCACCTTGGTATATGTCATACCTTGGTGTTCATTATTCATTACCATAATAAAATGCTCTATGATGATAATCATGCACTAAAATTAAAGCTCAAAATCTATCAGTAAAATCTCAATTTGTTCCATCCATCCCATTTCACTTCATCTAACTATTCTTCATTTACTAACATTTTCTTCTAGCTAACATTTCTTTTTTAGTCTTTGCACCTAAATGCATCGAACCAACTTGTTGGTAAATTTGGCTCATTATCCATAATTTTCACCAAATTTCCTAAGGGGGCACCACACTATCCCGCCTTAACTAGGGCATGTCAGGGCATACTAGGGCAGGTCCTGAGCCAAATTTTCCTTATTATTCTTTTATACAATTCTCAACATTGCATTGTATCAAAGAGGGGCAAAATGTAGACTAAAAAATGTCTTGAGCCTACGAATAAAATTTTTACACTAATAGACGTCTTTTCTACATAATTAAATAATCTGTAATTATTTCATTATTCCTTAATACCACTTTCTTCTATTAATTAAATAATTTTACATTATTTAATTAATTCACTTTATCTTTATTCTTCTTTAGATTAATTATGTCACTAATTACTTTGTTCTTCTAATTTAATTAAATAAATTATTATTTATTTAATTATTCCTCATGACTTTTCATTTACAATTAAATAATTTTTTTAATTAAATAATTGTTTTAATTATTTAATTGTTCATTTCCCCCTTTCTTTTGTAATTAAATAATTATTTTAATTATTTAATCTATCTATATTTATCCTCTTTCTAAATAAATAAAATTATTTATTTTATTTATTTAGCTCATCTTGCACATGTAATAATAATTAATCATTTTAATTATCAAAGTTTTATGTAAATCCAACTCGCCTTCTAATCACCTTCTAACTAACATAGATCTTCTTCCACCTCATTAGTCATGAAAATCAGTGAACTCACACTCAATCTAAGTTGTCTCCTCTTCTCAATCATTTTCCACCATTGATCTCATTGCTTCTTCCTTGAATCCTCACCATCCATCAAATCTAAATTTCTATAAAGCCAAGATTTCAATCTCATTTCAACCTAACTATAATCTTCATTTTTTTCTATCACTCACATCATTCATCTTGATATTTTACCATCTTACATCTACATTGAGCTTATTGTGAATTATGCACACTACATATATCTGAGAGAAAACAAGCAAAATTGAGAAGAGCACCGAAGAATAATCAACTTTGGCATTGAATCTGAGGTGTATTTGTCTTATTATTTTAATATCCTTTATCATCTTGTGCTTAATTGTTAGATTAGGGTCAATATGGCTTGAATTTAGTTAGTTTTGTGGTTGTTATCAATCATTCATGCCTTTCCCCTAATTTTCCTAGTCTTACACTACTCAAGTAAATAACATTTTTTTTAAATGTGAAAATACCCTTTTATAGATCCATAAGTGTAGTTTTCAATAAAATATATATTTTAGAAGTTTAATTATTATTTTTTTAATTTTATTTTACTAAAAGAAGGTTATTGAGACAAAACATTAGGTTGATTACCATGTCAAAAAAATATTAAAACTTATTGAAAAAATTTGAAAAAATATAAATGATGCACTAGATAAAAGAATCTATATCAAGATGGTATAATTTTTTCCCTATTTCAGATAAATAATTAATATGAAAGTTGATGTTGAATGGAAACACATATGTTTTAATACATACACATTTTAATATTTATTTAAATACATATATTAATATGAAAGTTGATGTTGAATGGAAACACATATGTTTATGGCATTGGGTAGGTTAATCTCCACAAGGTCATCTCAAAAGATATCAAGTGATTTCCGCCTAAAGTTGGGTGGGTCAAAATTAGTTTTCATGGAGCTATGAGGGGAAACCCAGGGGCAGTTGGCATTGGGTGTGTTGCAAGGGATCGTGATGATTGAATATTAAGGTTGAAAGGAAAAAAATCCACTATGCCTGAAACAATGAAGTGGAACTTCAAGTGGCCTTTCTTGTGTTATAATTGGGTAGAGATTTAAAAGTTAATAAAATTCATTTCAAGGGGGATTCCCAAATAGTGGTCAATGCCATACAGGCTGGACATATACCTAGCTAAAAATTGCAAAAATGAGTGACTACGATCGGGAAGGCTCTGAAATGGTTCCAAGAAATGATGATCTCACATGTCTACTGGGAAGAAAATGATATTGTAGACATGGTGGCCAAATATACAGTGGATTTGACAATGAAGTACTATGAAGTTGCATCAGTTGTGAATTGGCATGCTCCACGGTGCTAATTCGAGTGATGATGTTTGGAATCTAAAAATCATATTTTCGGAATGCTTGGAATGACATGAAAATGCATAGATGATAGAAGGAATGATGACCACCACTCAATCCAATAATGGTGAGTGGGATATATCATGGTAGTTTGGTGACTACCGCCTTGTAACTTGTGGCGATGCAATGGATACCTACAATTTCTTGTTGTCGAATACAAGGAAAATGGTGTTTTACAAGGATGTGTCTAAGAGAATGCTAATGGAGGTCTTCAAAAAATAGACTGGTGTTGTTTTACATGCAATTAGGATGGTTTTGAGTGATGACTACCTAAATGATAATGGCTACTTCTAAGTCAATTTGGACATTGCATCCATGTTTCTAGCTATGCTTCTAGAAGTTGGGGAGGAGGAAATTGTGGTCAAATAATTGATGAAGAAGATGGTGCGAGTTAAATGGTGCATTGGTCTGAGAGGTTATATTCTTTAAGCAATCTTGAGGCTTGGCCTTTTCCTTAACAGGTGACTGGATCTTGAGGGGTTGCTTGGTGGGGATGGTCCACTTCAATAGTTTGTTGTGTGGGTTGAATGCACAAACAATGATGCATGAAATCACTGGGATAAGGTGGGAATTAGTTATTTGAAGGGTTGTGTTGGTAGGGATTCTCCAAGTGGGGATGGGCACTTTGCATTTGTGCTAGAGATGAAGGTCAAGTATGGTTCTCATGAGGAAGTTGAAGGCATCTAAATTATAGCTAGTATTATGTCAGGGTGAGCCTATTTTACTATGTTGTGTCTCTTGTTAATAACATATTATACATTGATATACTATCATGGATTGCTGGATTTTGTATATATGGCTTGGGCTATAGATTGTAGGTCGTAGGTAAATAGAATTTTGTTGGGGGTGATGAACTAGAAATTGAATTGTAAATCGAGCTTGCTCAAAGTTCAATGTTGTAAAACTTTTTTTCCAAATCAATATATGGGTGTGACCCCCTGCATCATGTTAACAAATTAAAAAAGGGTTATAAATACACACAAAATTTGAAGTAAAAAAATCTACTATATAAATATTGACGTCTCATGTAACTTAATTTTTCAATATTTTATCAACAAATAAATTATAGTGTTAATTTATAAAAAAACTATATTCAAATAATGTTTTAATTTTTTCAAAAATACACAAACATAAAATCTACTAAAAAATACACATTTTATTAGTTTACATCATTCCAAAATTCAAAACATATATGCCACTTTTTATTGATTCAAGTTTAAAATTTGGATCAGTGATGATTGTTTCCTTTATAAAAGTGTGACACAATTTTGTACTTTCACCTCTAATTTCCTACTATTTGTATTTGATGTTGTGGATTACCTTCACACAAACTTGTGCAATATGTTTTTTTATTGAACAAGCATCAAACTAGGGTGTTGAACCCTTTAAGAAAACTCCCTAAGGGTAGATCAAAACTAGCCACCAAAAGGACACTAAAAATACACAAACAATAATTAAAAGTGTAGAGTCTTAAACAAACATAAATAAAGAAACATAAAACTAAGAAAACTATAAAACAGTTGTTCATAATTGTTACCAAAATTTCACCTACAATGCAATTTGGTAGAGCTGAAACAGTTGTTACATCTAAGGTGAAAGGTACTTCGATAAATTTTTGCTAATCTTAATCTTTTGCATGTGAAGTTTCAAGTGGAATTCAGTTTTTATTATGAAATCTTTCACAATAGAAAGAGATTATACAAATTGCATGATATTGTTGCATTTCATTCATTTTGAAAATCAAAATGTATACAATGTTGATGTTTCATTCATTGAGATCAAAATAATGCTTAAATATCCCACACAAGCCATGGGAATGACTAAATTGAATTAATACAATAGTGTATGCAAGCTATACATCTGAAGGTTAAGTAAATGAAAAACACATGAGAAAGGATCATATCTGGCATTTCCTTAAGGGATGATGTGGATGTTGTCCTTTTATCTTCAGCTTGATCCTCCTATATTTAGCTCCTCTCATTCTTGGTCTCCAGATGCACATGTAGATGATTGAAATATTTTTTTAGGGATTGGGACATGAAATCTCATCATATGTTTCATCAACAAACATATAACTTACAACTATGATGCATTAAATCAATTGAGCCATTATCAGATAAATGTAAAAGAGCCAAGTCAGATCATCAAATGAGAGTCAAATCATTAGAAAGAGCATTGAACTTCATTATTTTTTCTAACTAGTTTTCTCATTATGTAGGTATAGGTTCATCTTTCAATTCATGATTCATCTCTTTTAGCATTTCAGCATGTGGAGATAAATGTGGCTCCGATAAGCATTGAGCCCAACATGATTAAATGCACAAGTATTCAATTTACAGTCATTATCTACAAGAGTGTTATCAAAATAATGTGAATTATGATACTAGATAGTTACCAGAGTGAAGAAAAAATTCATCAAACTTGGAGATCAATGCAATAGTGAAAAATCAACATAATAGGAAATCTTCTCTCAGATAAGCATTTTCCCCTACTCTAGGAACTATCTAGTGTCAAATAATGCCTTAAAATTTTCAAGCATATGTAGTAGATTTGTGAGATCCATTGTTCAAAATAAAGGCAATTAAATGCAATGCAAGTTTCCCAGGAACAATGTAAAGGAGTTGTTATCTATAGAATGTTACATAGGCAGCTTAAAGTATGCCAATATATATTGGATAAAAATAAAATACAATAATAGTCTACAATGGGCAATCCACATTACCATCAATACAATACATATGTCATATGAAGGGTAATGTAAGGATGGGTGTTAGTTTTTCCAACAAGATCTAGTAGACTTGATTTAGAGAAAGGAGCTTATGAAAAAAAGGGTAGTCATGTTTTGAGTGCTTAAAAGAAAAAGGGACAACAAATTTAAATGCATCATTCAAGAAAAAAAAGATATAATCATAAGGACAACATGTTATTCAAAGTTTCACTTTGCATGAAGTAGCCAAAAGGATGAATGAACATTCATTTCATTAATGCATGATTAGGAGAGTCAAGAAGCACAACTTTAAGCTACGATACACATGAATGCATTGGGAATGACTTAGAGATTCAAGTAATCTTGCAAGTAGAGGGAGGTAGCTCCCCAATTTGGGCATGGGAAATTACTTTATTACTTGATACATCATAGATTGATAAGTGTGTTGCAAGTCATTATGAAAAGTGAATAGAACAGTGACAACCTTCATGCAATAAGTACAACAATATCATAAGTCTTCTTTCTTTCTGGAGTTTGTACACAAAGGTAGTCTTCTCTCATACAACGGAAAATTCAAAGAGAAAGCACATTAACACTATTGGTGAAGATGAATATCGTAAAGAGATGGTAGAGACTTTGACATTCATGGTGACAAGAGGTTGAAAGTAGCAAAGAGAATCCTCAAAGCAACAACTAGGGAAGCCTACAACTGTTGGGAGGTTATCATTAAGAATAAAGAAACCATGACCTAGGCTTTCTAAAACCCTCAAGGATGGAAATGGAGATATCCTTCCACAAAGAGAAATAAAATCGCTTTTGTTTTTCTTTTTAACTAGTAAACCCATGAGGAATACACAACTTAGCATGGGTAAGGTTGAGGTTTTGTCTATTCTTCAACAGTAAAAGGCTACCACATAAATAGTCGAGTTCATTCAAACCCAAAATACAAAGAAGAAAAAAATGTAACCATGAGTTTTGCATTCTTTGAAACCCTTGATATTATGCATAGTGAAGAGAATACAACAAATAAAGGAATGTTCCCATCTTTTTTTCTTGAAAGGGGAAGTGAAAATACAAATCTCTGCAAAGAATACAATCCATGGCTATGGAGTTTAAAGGAGCTTCAAAAACAAAAAAATGCATTGAGGAAACAAAAAACAATCATTCATTTTGTAGCTAATGAGCTCGAATCAAGCATTTTTCTACAAAAAATCAATAAGTAATGCAAGGCTCAATGACTTACCTAATCTTTCTACTAGTTTCTCAAAGAAAGAATACATTTAAATGTCACAATAAGAAACCCCAAAGGCTCCTCAATGGCAGCCATAAAACACAAAAAATAAGTCTTATCCAAGCATGGAGGTAAGAATGTGTGAGAAATAAGAATGGTTGTGGGTAGAAACCCAAAAGATACATCCAGAAAAATGAAGAAAAAAGTGTAATCATTGAAAAACCCTTACCATTCAGCCTAGATACAGAATCAACAGTGTTTTCTCCAAAAAAACTCTCAGAAGTAGTGAAAAATTTAAGATTTCAAGCAAACCCTAGCTTCATGGTGGTTGAGAAGTGAAGTCTCAAGAAGAAAATTTGCTAAGTATGAAATGAAATGCAATATGTAGGAGACGTGGGTTTTTCCACTTAGGGTTTTCTTTACCCTAAGTGGTTGATCTCTACATAAGGCATTTTTGCCCTTTTTTTTAAAAAAAAAATCACATGAATTAAACTGCCATGTATTAGGTGTTTTAATACCTTCACATATTTTTGCAAACTTTGCAAAGTTTTAAATCAAACTCAAGGTTGTCCCCTTTATTCTTGCAATGAGATAATAAATGTAAACATATATTAAAGCAATCAAGTTATAAATTGCTTTAATATATGTAATGTGCATGCAATTAGGTAGACTCACAACACATATTAAATTAATTATTCATTGATTACTTTAGAATATGCTTAGATTAGTTAACTTCACCTCTATATCATGCAAAATCAAGAGTGGAGTTCAACAAGGGTTTCAAAGTCTCATTTTCAGTTGGTGGAGCCTTTTTAGGATCCTTTTTGGGTTGACCATCATGCAGACTAAGTTTGCAACTATTTGAGCCCAATTTACATTAGTTGTGGGTCCCCTTTTTGTGGGTTTTCATCTTTTCTCATGAGAGAGGTATTTGGGGATATTTTCACTTTTAGTTAGTTGTTGGTGCCACCTCTTGGCACCTTGGAGTTACCTATTGTATATATTGAAAAATACTTAGTCTTTTTCCTTAGTTATTTCCTTTTGGAGAAGGTTTTGTAACTCATTTTGTTTACAATTTATACAGATCAGTAATTATACAGATCAGTAGGCTACAAGTTACAATTTTTTGTCTTTATGCAAAATTTTACTACTGTTTTCATTCAAAATCTAGCAAGTTTTCCTCTTTAGAATAATGTGAAGTGTCTTTATGAATTATTTTGATGAAACTATTATGTTTTAAATAATCAAAACCTTTAAGTTTTCTCTCGTTCATTATTGTACATCCATCATAGGTCTTAAGTTATGCTTATTTTCATTTTGATCTTCAAAATGTGAGAACTTCTTTTCCTTTTGAAGAAACCAAACTGTTTAGCCTTCTTTAGAATCATTTTTGTGATTAAGTTACCATTTATAAATTGTGTGAACAGTTTCTCTAAGAATAGTTGTGAATCATTATACAAGCTTTATTATCATTTAGGTGCATCACCATAATTTAATTATCAGTTTATTGATTCATTTCAAAGCATTTCTTCCCTTTTCCTTCAATAAATCATTTATTCATTAGAAAATCATAAGGAATCCAACCCATAATCTAGAGATTCATCTTCAATATGAGCATACCCATAGGCTCGAAGATGTTTCCATGTTTCACGAGATTGCTAAGAGTTTAATCTTGGCATCTAGGTGCAATCTCCTTGACAACAATTTTTGGCATGCCCAATGGGACTCTGAATCTTACTTTAGAGAAAGAATTCAAATTGCAATCTACTATTCTAGTATATACAACAATTTTTTTACCTTTCAGAGGTTACAATTTATACCTAGTGACTCAGAGTTCAACCTACTAGTTTCAAATAGATGAAGTGTTGGTATGTTTCATTTTTACAAAAGAAAGTTGATTCAATTTGATTTCAAGAAGTTTTCCAAGTTTCAAATGCTTTAACATGCTAGGTTTTGATGAAAAAAGCATGTTTCCACCTCCTTTTCATGAGAATGCTACCTACCCATCACCTTATCAGCCATATCAGGCCAATCATGTTGTTGGTTTTATCCCAAATAGCCATGTAACAATAGTATATCAACATGCTCAACAATATGCTTACCACCCACCCACCCTTGCTCAACCTCCATATCATCCTACACACGCTTAGATTCAGCCCCAAGAAGTCAGGGATATGAAGAATAGCATGAATGAAATCAAGGACACATTGTTATACTTCACAAAGTAGATGGAAGAGATCAAAAGACAACAAGAGTATGATCAGCAACAGGAAGAGATAGCTTATCAAGCCTATCTTTATGATAAATACTTGTTGATGCAAAAGAAATAATATTAAGAAGATCTTTCAATGGAGGTTGTAGCCAAAGAAGAAAAAATAAAACACTTGCTTGCACAAGTACGAAGGTACGAAATCCAATCAGGCCATTGAATTCCTAGTTTCAAAGTGCCAAATCTTTATGAGGATAGTAATTAGGTACAACTTAGTGTAGTTATAGAGCATCCCTTTGATCAGGATAGCTCACTCATCATGGAGAATATGAGAAGTATAAATCCACTACATTTAGCTATAGAGTATTACCAATTAGAGAAAAAAAAGATAGATGTAGAGAAAGAGGTTGTTGCTGATTGTACCTTCTTCTCAGTTGAATATGAGAATGATGCATGTGCAGAGAAGGTTGGTTCATTGGATAAGGCACCACATGAAGAGGAAGATTCAGTTACTTTTCTATATCAGCTACCTAATTTTGATTATAGTAACTAGGAGAACATACAAATGCTCATCTTACCAGCTGACTTGAAGCAGCACACAAACATTATGGAATAGAAAAATATTGACAATTATTTTAAGGTATCTAGATGGTACAGCGATGAAGAAGATCTAGAAAGTTTGTCAAAAAAAGATAACCCTATTTGCAAAGAAGATCATGCTCTCCATGGATGTGAAAAATATGATTTATTAATGAACTCCCTTTGTTTGTTGCCATTGATGATGAAAATGTATTTGATCTAACAAAATTGACAAGTTGTGATCAACAAGAAGATGAAAATGACATTGGCAGGGTGTTGATTTGTGAATAGATATATGAAAGCAACCTCGATTTGAATGATCAAGAGCTTGAAGAGGATCTATTTAAACATGAGATTGAAATTTTATGCCCATGCTTGGATGTTATGTCAACACCTTTGGAGGAGGAAAATCTTGAGCAGCTAGAACAACAAGCTTTCAAACAAATTATTGATGGGACTGAAAAGGAAGAGTTGTTTTCTTCTTTGGATCATCCTTTGTCTCCTTTTGACAAAGATGAATCTTCTTGTAATTGTTCCAAGGATGAAGGTTGCATCCTTCATTTAGGAATAGTTGTAGAGGAAAATTCATTACAGCCTATAGAAGAGGACAACATGAACTATTTTGAAGAACTCCCACAATTTGTTGATGAAGAGTTGCATTCTAGAATGGAGGACCTTTTCTCAGTCATCCAACAAGGGTATAAACTTCTTGATCAAGAGGTTGAACATCTTGATGGTTCATTTTCAAGGGAGATTATAAATACTAAAATGGAAATGCATCAATCAGTTGCCCCTAAGGATGAAGAAAATCAGAATGGAGAACATGAGGATTATCTTATAAGCCAAATCTAATCAACATTGTTGCATGAGGATATTGTTGTCAAGAAATTATCTCAATCAAAAGAGATTGCAAAATCAAAACAAAATCATGAGGGAAAAGATGTCAAAATGGGTGTCATCACAAGGGGATTTCCTATCAGACACTTGGCATAGTTGGACAACAATCAAGAAGAGTTACCAATTGAACTACCTTCTTGGGAGCACAATATTGGATATCAAAAGGCATCAATGCAAGTTTATCACCCTACTCAAGATAGTTGCATGCATTTATTTTCTAAAAGAGTAAGGGATGTGATTTTCATGATTGGAGAAGTATCTCATTTGTGCACTTAGCATCTACTTTTTGTCCATCTTTGTTGGAAAATTTGCAAGAATGAAGCACATCCTAAGTTGGTGAGAAAGGGCAATTTTTTCTCACAACCAATGAATGGTTATGTCTGAGCACTACCACTACTAGGTAGTGTAGGGTAGGGTAGTTTTCAAGCGAATAAGTTCCCAGGGCACATTTCATTTCAGTTTTGTTTTGTTTTTTCAATAAGTGCATATGCACTATTTGTTGGCCTTGTCTTAAACATAGCCATGATAGTTTTTTATTTATTTATTTACTTTTTTTTGTTGTATAGTTCCTAACTGCTGAGCTACAATGGTTTTAAGAGTTTGAGGAGGGAAGAATTGACTCCATGCCCAATGGATTATTTAGGAAACTGGTCGGGCATGCTTAGCAAGCAAGCATTCAGCATAAATCTATTTGGTAGAGCTTAAATAGTCGTTACATCTAAGGTGAAATGTACATCAATAAATTTTTGCTAATCTTAATCTTTTACATGTGAATTTTCAAGTGGAATTCAATTTTTATTATACAATCTTTACAATAGAAATAGATTAAATACAAATTACATGATATTTTTGTATTTCATTCATTTTGAAAATGAAGGTGTATACAATGTTGTTGTTTCATTCATTGGGATCAAAACAATTCTTAAATATCCCACACAAGTCATGGGAATGACTGAATTAAATTAATACAACAATGTATGCAAGCTATACAACTAAATATTAAGTAAAGGAAAAACACATGAGAAGGGATCATATCTATCATTTCCTTAAGGGTTGATGTAGATGTCCTTCTATCTTCAGCTTGAGCCTCCTATATTCAGCTCCTCTCGTTCTTGATCTCCAGATCAACCTACAAATGATTGAAATATTTTTTTAGAGATTGGGACATGAAATATCATCATATGTTTCATCAATAGACATATAACTTACAAATATGATGCATTAAATCAATTAAACCATTATCAGATAAATGTAAAAGATCCAAGTTCGATCATCAAATGAGAGTCAAACCATGTCAGAAAGAGCATTGAACTTCATTATTTTTTTGTAACTAGTTTGCTCATTGTGCAGGTATAGGTTCATCTTTCAATTCATGATTCATCTCTTTTAGAGTTTAAGCATGTGGAGAGAAATGTGGCTCCCACAAGGGTTCATCCCAACATGATTAAATGCACAAGCATTCAATTTTTATTCATTATCTATAGGAGTGTTATCAAAAGAATGCAAATTATGATACTAGACAATTACCAGAGTGAAGAAAAAGTTAATCAAGATTGGAGATCAATGCAATAGTGAGAAATCAACATAATACAAAATATTTTATCAGATTAGCATTTTCCCCTACTCTAGGAACTGTCTAGTGTCGAATAATTCCTTTACATTTTCAATAATATATAGTAGATTTGTGAGAGCCATTGTTCAAAATAAAGGCAATTAAATGTAATGCAAGTTTCCCATGAACAATGTAAAGGATAAGTTGTTATCTATATAATATTACATATGCAACTTAAAGTATGCCAATATATATCAGATAACAATAAAATATAATAACAGTCTACAATGGCCAATCCACATTAACATCAATACAATACATATTTCATATGAAGGGTAATGTAAGGATGAGTGTTAATTCTGCCAACAAGATCCAGTAGACTTGATTTACAGAATGGGGCTTATGGAAAAAATGGCAGTCATGTTTTGAGTGCTTAAAGGCAAAAGGAACATAAAAATTAAATGCATCATTCAAGAAATACAAGATATAATAATAAGGACAACATGTTATTCAAAGTTTCACTTTGCATGAAGCAACAAAAAGGATGAATGAATAGTCATTTCATTAATGCATGATTAGGATAGTCAAGAAGCACAACTTTAAGCTATGACTCAAATAAATGCATTGGGAATGAGTTGGAGATTCAGGTAATCTTGAAAGTATAGGGAGGTAGCTCCTCAATTTGGGCATGAAAAATTACTTGATTACTTGATACATCATAGCTTGATAATTGTGTTACAGGTCATTATGAAAAGTGAATAGAATAGTGACAACCTTCATGCAATAAGGACAACAATATCATAAGTCTTCTTCCTTTGTAGGGTTTATACACAAGGGTAGTCTTCTCTCATTCAGTGGAAAAATCAAAGACAAAGCACATTAACACTGTTCATGAAGATGAATCTCCTAAAGAGATGGCAGAGACTTTGACAGTCATGGTGACAAGAGGTTGAAAGTAGTGAAGAGAATCCTCAAAGCAACATCTAGGGAAGCCTACAACTACTAGGAAGTTATCATTAAGAATAAAGAAACCATGGCCTAGGGTTTCTAAAGCACTCAAGGATGCAAATGGAGATATCCTTCCACAAAGAGAAAAAAAAGCTCTTTTTTTTTCTTTTTAACCAGTAAACCCATGAGGAATACCCAACTTAGCATGGGTAAGGTTGAGGTTTTGTCTATTCTTCAACAGTAAAAGCCTACCATAGAAATAGTTGGGTTCATTCAAACCCAAAATGCAAAGAACAACAAAATATAACCATGAGTTTTGCATTCTTTGAAACCCTTGATATTTTGCATAGTGAAGAGAATACAACAAATAAAGGAACGTTTCCATATTTTTTCTTGAAAGGGGAAGTGAACATAAAAATCTCTGCAAAGAATACAAGTCACGGCTATAGAGTTTAAAGGAGCTTCAAAAACAAAAAATGCAGGGAAGAAATGAAAAAACTCATTCATTTTGTAGCTAATGAGCTCAAATCAAGCATTTTTCTATAGAAAATAAGTAATTCAAGGTTTGATGACTTGCCTGAGCTTTCCTTTGGTTTCTCAAAGAAATAATGCATTTAAATGTCACAATAAGAAACCTCAAAGGCTCCTAAATGACAGCCACAAAACATAGAAAATAAATATTAGCCAAGCATGGAGGTAAGAATGTGTTAGAAATAAGAATGCTTGTGGGTAGAAAGCCAAAAGATACATCCAGAAAAATCAAGGCGTAAGTGGAATCATTGAAAAAACTGTACCATTCAGCCTAGATGTAGAATCAACAGTGTTTTCTCCAAGAAAAATCTTAGAAGCAACGAAAACTTTAAGATTTCAAGCAAACCCTAGCTTCATGGTGGTTGAGAAGTGAAGTCTCTAGAAGAAAAATTACTAAGTATGAAATGAAATGCAATATGAGGAGCCACGATTTTTTTCACTTAGGGTTTTCTTTACCCTAAGTGGTTGATCTCTACATAAGGCATTTTTTCCTTTTTTAAAAAAAAAAAAGCCTTCGCATGAATTAAGTTGCCATGTATTAGGTGTTTTAATAACTTCGTATATTTTTGAAAACTTTACAAAGTTTTAAATCAAACTCAAGGTTGTCCCCTTTATTCTTGCAATGAGCTAATAAATGTAAACAAATATCAAAGCAACCAGGTTATAAATTGCTTTAATATATGTATGTGCATGCAATTAGGTAGACTCACAATGTATATTAAAGTAATTGTTCATTGATTACTTTAGTATTTGCTAGATTAGTTAAATTCACCTCTATATCATGCAAAATCAAGAGTGGATTTCAATAGGGGTTTCAAAGTCTCATTTTCAGTTGGTAGAGCCTTTTTAGGATCCTTTTTGGTCGACCATCATGCAGACTGAGCTTGAAACTATTTGAGCCTAGTTTACATTAGTAGTTTATATATCAGCAGGTTACAGGTTATAGATTTTTTTCTTTATGCAAAAATATCCTATCGCTTTCATTCATAATCTTTCAAGTTTTCCTCTTCAAAATAATGTAAAATGTCTTTATGACTGATTTTGATGAGACTATTGTATTTTAAATAATCAAAACCTTTAAGTTTTATCTCATTCATTATTGTACATCCATCACAGGTCTTAAGTTGCACTTATTTTCATTTTGATCTTCAAATTGTGAGAACTTTTTTTCCTTTTGAAGAAACCAAACTGTTTAGCCTTCTTTAGAATCATTTTTGTGATTAAGTTACCATTTTTGACCTGTGTGAAAAATTTCTTTGAGAATAGTTTTGAATCATTATACAAGCTTTATTATCATTTTGGTGTATCACCATAATTTAGTTTTCAGTTTATGCATTCATTTCAATGTCTTTCTTCCCTTTTCCTTCAAGAAAACATTTATTTATTATAAAATCATAAGGGATCCAACCCATAATCTGGAGATTCATCTTCACTATGAGCATACCCACATGCTCGAAGATGTTTCCATGTTTCATGAGATTGCTAAGCGTATAAACTTGGAATTTGGGTGCAATCTCCATGACAACAATAATCTTTAGTAATGAACTGGTACATTGTTAGAGACACTCAAGGACTCAAACCTTGAGGATCACCTACAAAAACCAAAAACAACCTTCTTCAAGAGGGAAAAGTAAGAACATGAAATTGCAATAATGGATGTAAGACTATAACCATATAAAACATAAAATATTATAAAAATATATTTGACTAAATCAATTGAATTAGGATGTACATATGATTCCTTTCTTATAAATACAAATATGTCAGATAGGATTAGACAAGATATTGACATGTGTCTTAATCATTTATAATAAGACAAATACCTTAACATTATTAAATGACCTAAGACACAAGCATTTAATAAAAACCAACTAGATAAGATAAGATAAGTGTTATCCCATTTTTCCCATTGGTTTAAATAGTCACACTAAATAATGAATATGGTTAAGAAAGTATTGGTGAAATATTAGAATTTGGGAGTCTAAAAATTTCTTCCAAAGATAGAAGCTTGGTAATATGTCTCCAAGTGTTCATATACTTGAGTCATGTTTAACCTTTTCAAGATATCATAAAATTTAATAAGGTTTTAAGAGCCTTAAACTATTTGAGGGGATCTGATGAGAACATAAATTGTCTCATATTTATCAAAGAAAATCATCTATTTCTTCTTAATTCATTAGTGTTAAAGTGGATTTGAGTAATGATTGAAAGTTCTTTAACTTGTTTAAAGTGAATATAAAGTAAATGTTTGATTTATTTTTAGTAATTAAATGTGATCCAAATTTCCTATAATATGTCTCCATGAAGTGTTTAAGATGATATAATGCAGATAAATGAGTTATTAAATAAATCATGGTAAGAAGAAGCTACAAACACTTGCATCAGAGAGCTCTAGACACTTGAAACACTTAACTCCTAACATCTTTAGAAGGATTTGAAGAAATAATGAGAAAATAGAGAAGACTTCCAAAAAATTACAATATTGTTTCAAATTTAATGAGTATCAATCACTCCTAAATTGGTGGCTAAGCATGTAGTTCATGACAACTAATGAGATCTCTTCATTGGTGGCTAAGCATGTAGTTCATGACAGCTCATGAGATCTCTTCTGCCACATTATCTTTCAATAACTCAACTTATTAAGTGTCATTAATGATAGTGGAATATTCTTCAAGATAATCAACAAATATTTGGTCAAGAAAACTAAAGAACAAACCCTTCATTCACGTGAAGAACTAAAGGTTCCCTAAAAATCAAGTGCCTAGAAATTGTCAAAATGTAGTCTCAGTAAAAAAGTGACATCTTCGTCGTTTCTCAACAAAATTCAGAAATTCAAAATGATCTGGAAATTAGATTGGAAGGGATAATAACCCTTTTGAGAATTTGACATTATTTTCATCAATGAAAGAGTAATATGTGAAAGAAAATGATTGAGACAAAGGTGGCATGATGGAGGACAACAACTTTAGTTTTTTAAAGTTTTGTAAATGACCCCTTAGAAATAGGATCTTGGATCCATATTCTTAGTGTATTGGAAAGGTAGATAAAGAATATGAATTCTATAAATACAATATAAAAATTTCATCAAAGGGGGGAATTAGAAAGGATTGTTTTAGCTTGAGGAAATAGGATAGTTTTAGTTTCATTTCCAACAATGTATTTCCAACTTTCTAGAGTAAATTTGAATTCAAGCAAGCTTTTCATTTTCAGCAAGTGTGAAGTAGTTTAGCCTTTTCAATTCTTTCAAGTTTTTCTTAGATTATTTCCCTTTCATGGAACTTTCCTTTCATGCAAATATGATTTATTTCTGCAAGTAGAATAGACTATCAAGCAAGTTTTCTACTTTCTCTCTTATAGACAACCATGGACACTGCCTTGGATTGGTAAATTAAATGATGAGGATTACAACGACCCCATCATTTTTGGTGTCATTGTCAGGGATAGATTTCATTAGGGAATCAGGAAAACCAATTTGGCAGCCTTTTAGATTTAGAAGTTCCTCAAGAAATATTTCTCTCAAAATGCCCCAAAATACCAACTCCAAAGAGAAATCCCTCTATCTATTTCAAAATATCCTTAGTTGGAGGACCATCACTCCAAATCCTAACAAAGGATATTTATTTAAGGAAAGAATTGATGGATTATTGCTTGCAAGAGGTGGAGAATATAATGAAGAGATCTTATCTTCATTACAAAATCTTGCAAAAAAGAGACTTGTAGACACTGAAAATTGGTCTAGGCCTACGACACCATTTTTGACATACTCCTCATATTGATAGTTATGATTAAATAATCTTATTTATTTAATTGCATCACTAATTAATTAACCCCTTTTTTAAATTAAATAATTTATTATTTAATTTATCCTTTATCATATTTTTAGACTATAATTAAATATTCATTTCGAATTATTTAATTATTCAATAACCTTTTCGACAGTCAATTAAATAAATCTTTATTTATTTAATTAAAACTCTGAATTTTGAATGTTGAATTAAATAATCATCTAATTCATCAATATTGTTATTCTTTGAATATTCCTCTGATTAGATAATTGCTTAGTTATCTGATTATTCACTTATCGCTTAACTCAAGATATAATTCATCAATCGGTTATCTCCTGATTTATTCCTGATGAACAAACCTTCTGGTTTAATCCGTCAGTCTTATTCTTCTGTGTGCAAACTATTATTATTTAAATAACATTATTTAATTAAATAATTCATTTGTGCGTTCAAACATAATATTTCTACTTCATCTTTCACATGCAATTCTTATTCTTCAAATTTTCAAATAGTCTCAACATTAGATTAAATTATTATTTAATTTAATCTCTATCATGCAAATTTTTTCACTCACATTGTAACTCACACAAATCTCTATCGCATGGAATTCATCAATCTCGATTGTCGATCTCTCTTTCGAATCTGATTTGATCATTTCAAAACCAAGTTTCTATAAATTGACCTAGCATTCATCATTATTCCTCCTCCTGAAATCTTTATACTTTAGGAAGCTCATAATCTTCAAAATTTTGCTAAGTCAATAGTCAATATGCCATAATTGCATACTTAAGAAATCTGAGGGCAACTATCGTACAACAACAAAATGGAGAAGTGCAATCGAGGTCATTTGAAGGAATATAGAGATGTTTGGTGAGATCAATCTTGTTTATAGTATTTTATATTTCTTTGTTCTTTGTTGTTAAACGTAGGATTAGATTAGTGTTATTATTGTTTTTATTGCATAACCATCTTGTTTGAGTCTTATTTCCAGCGTTACATTTGGTGAACCCGACGTGAAGACACCGTCTTCAAAACACATATAGTCTTTTTATTTTTTTGTAGGTATAGGTATGGAACAATGCATGTGCAGTACAAATTACCGCAATTGACTTTCTGAGATGCATATGACATCCAATGACACATCCGTTCTTTTGTGACGCATCTACTTCATTTTGCGATGCATTTGACTGGTAAAACTGTGACTCATCTGACTGGTAAACATTTTCTATTTTTTTTAGAAACTTCTATTCTTTTGTGTTTAATGTTTATCTTTTTTGGTACTAATTTCATGTGTTACTATGTTTTAGGAGAGTTAATGTAGTGTTTATAGGTTGATTCATAGAAGACAAGCCTTCTCAAACTTTTCTACAGGACGTGTGACGAAGACAAAGAAATAAAAAAATTACTAATCTGTGTTTTGCAGAACCATTGACAAAGACAAAAACTTAAACTACTGACAATTTGTTTGTAGGACCAAATTCGAAGAAGAAATTTATTTAAAGAACAAATTATTTGAGTAGATAGAAAATTTTCATTTGGGCTTTAAAAGGTACTAGTTTCTTTTGTATTTGTTTATGTTTATATTAGATCCTAATTCGGTAATAGAAGTATCATCTCCCCTTGCACATTTGTGTGATACTGGGTGTAAGAGAAATTGTTACTAATTCTAGAAATTGAGTATGCTTTGGTGGTTAAGAGTAACCAAGGTGACTCAAACTAGTGATGAGATTTTTAGCCAAGCTACTCCCAATTGGTATAGAAATTTTAATGTTGAGGAAACTCTACATTATAGAAATCCCAGCGGACCATCTATTGATTCCCTAGTACCCTAGTGGTGCGTCGAAACCTGCAAAGCATAACCTCTGTAGACTAGGATGGTATTGCCTCTCACATGGCTTTCTGAACAAGTGTCCATACTAAAAATCCAACTTGTTTTAGGGTAGGTGCATGGAAATGGGTAGCAATTCCGTGGACACCGCCTAAACTTTTTTTTGGAAAAACATAATGCGAGTGCGTTATAACGCGAGCGCGTTATAATGCGAGCACGTTATCACACGAGCGCATTATGGATCACTATGTCAAGCTTGAGGCTCAACAACTACAAACCAATAATTCGAGTGCATTATACCACGCTCGTGTTATAACGCGCTCACGTTATTTATTGTTAAAATCAAAAAAAGAAATACAAATCTCTCATTAGGATTTCGATTGGTTTTTTTTGCAGCCATGGCCAAAACCACAACAATTTTGCGCTCGCATTCTAGGATGATAATTTCAAGAAATTTCTTCACCAACAATCCCTATTTCTTTGTAAGAATGGTGCAACGATGACGAGGAGCTGTGAGAGGTAAGGATTCTATGGTTTTTGTTTTGAATTAGTTAGTTTTAGGTTGAATTTTTAGGAGATGCAAATCAACCTGTAAACCCTCAAAATATTCAATAGGAAGACCAACCAAATCCTCAAGATCAAAATCAACCACAACATCAACCTCCTCCACCAATGACTCAACCCCCTCCTAGCACTCAACAAAATTTAATGAGTGAAATTGAGAACAACAAAAAGAGAATTGAGGATTTGATCAGTAGGTTGAGTGATCCAAATGGTTCAACCATAGAAAGAATGAACCTAGCAAATTCATTAAAAGATATGTTAAAAAATGTAGATTCAATTAGCAAAAAAATAACTGGATGGTAAGATAGGAGGCAGGCGGCTAGGGATTATTATGCCAATAAACTATCATACAAGGATGTGAAAGATTTAAAAATTATAAAAGATGATTTGTGCTCATTATTCACCAACCTATGCACAAATCAAAATATTACCCTCAATGCGAAGAGGTTTCCTATCCATTGGTGCCACCACCAATAGATTAGGGACCAATTTTATGATAGGTGGTACATGGTCTTTGATTACCCACTGTGCAACAATTGCGAGGTCCTGCAATATTTCCTTAGGAAACTATATAGTGAGTTCATATTGAACAAAATCCCAAATTATTTTGATATGAGGGATTTCTAGGGGAGAGGTTGGGGGTCAACTTAGGATAGACCTGGTGCATAGTCGGATCCTACGCGGCAAGGTAGATGAGCTCTCGCTAGGCCACCTTGTGAGCACATTGTTATGCCTTACGTCGTGAAGGAAAGTGTTGACGTAGAGACATTGCAGGCAATCAGCACTTTGACCTAGAGTGTCATCCATCATACTAGCCCTATTCTACAACGCCATCTAGGGGAGTCTTCGATTGGTGGCCTTCAAACACATGTGTTTCAATCTTGTGGGGCTACTTGTTCATATGACCCCAACGACACTCAGGAGACTGGTACGTAGGATCCATCTGCAGCTATGGAGATGGAGAGGGTAGCTAGCATTTTGCATGAGGCATATGGCATTGATAGTCAGGTAAAAGTTAGTGAATGTGTTCATTGACTTTAATTTATTAAATTTTGATTTTGAAATGTAAGATTAACTAAAAATGTTTTATGATTTTAATAAAATAGCAGGGTCACAGTGTTGAGACTGGATACACCGGTCCCCCACCAACCTATTTCTATAGTACACCTATCGCTAGGGTATGTAAGTAGTAAACAATTATAAATTTATTGCATGCTAATAGCATTGTTTTATGAATAGTAATTTAATATGCGATTTTGGATGTTGAACAGACTAATATTGAAGGTTTTGATGGAACACTTCCTAGTGGCGGTGGATTTACTCAAACCTTCATGTAGGTAATAGAATAAATATCTTAACTAATGAATCAAGTACTTAATAGATTTTTGTAGTTTATATGCACATCGTTGATTACATTGAATATTTTGTTGTTTTATTTTAAGTTCTTGTGAGATGATACATGTCTAAATGTGATGAGGGCAATGGATATTGGTGTGACATCTGCTATACAATCCTCAATGGCTCTGACATAAGAGGTATGAGGAAAATTAGTAAATTTATATTTATATTTATTGTTATAGATGTTAGTTAGTGAAAAATAAAACCATTATTGATTCGCATAGTTTAATTTCTATTTGTATGGTTTATACAGGGCTTGAGCACACCTAAGCATGGGCGTGAGAATATTTCCCTTGTGGAGAGAGATCGTGAGATGGTTGTAAGTGATTATTTTGTCAAATATATCATTTTTTAATATGTAATTTCTATATATTCATGTCTTTACTTCTTATTGTAACAGTTAAAACTTCACCGTGAACTAAACCCTAGGAGGAGTAGCAAGAGCACTCTACGAGCACAACAAAAATGAGTGATAGACCTATCACCATCCGAGCAAAAATGAAAGGGAAAGATTTTATTTCCAAAACATGGAGAGCAATGACTTTTGATTCCAAAGGCCTTTGTTGTATGCCTACATGGCAGTTTTGTACATATTTTTTATTGGACATATTTGACATTGTATGCTTATATGGAATTCTCGTAAGCCTATATGGCTATTTTGTACATATATTTCATACTTATATCGACATATATTCATGTATACCTACATGGCTATTTGGTTAATACAAATATCTTGTATTGATGCCTATCCATATTTGCATTCTAAATTGATGGTTCAATAGTTATGAGTTACGTGTATTCAAGGTAATTTCTATGTTAATACAAATATCTTTTATCGATTCTTATACTTATGTAATTGATGTATGTTTGTGTATGGGATCATAGTAATTTCTATTTTATGATGATATTGTGTCTTTAAGGTTTATTTATTAAAGGGTGCATGAAAAAAAATTTAAATCCTTAAAAATCTTTGAATTTCTTAGGTTTTTCTATTTGTCGAGTCCGGGCTCCGAGCCCGAGTCCAAGTCAAAACTTGGCTTGTCAAGTCTGAGGCAAGTCCAAGTCTTGTAACACTAGTGTGAACACATCGAGGAATAATGTATATACCGATGAAGAGAGAACCCATCCTTGTTTCCAAAGAAACCATGGTATAGATATGGGTGGTTGAGATAAAACATCACTCTTCTGGATAGTTCGAACCATAATCTTTCATGGGTGCAAACACACCTTCATTATGTATGTTCTTGATCCTACTAAAGAAATGGTGGAACATGTTGTAGATCAAATATTGCAACCCTAAGTCCACAAGAAGGTTACTTGTCCCGATTTCTGCAAATGTCTTTAAGATGTTCATCCTTCTTGAGTAATTCCAACCACTATCATTGGTTGCCATGCTTCTAATGGAAAGTCAATTTGTTGCAATACCCAAAGGCTAGTAGGTTCATTCGCTCTAATACCACTGTAATGACTCGAGCTCTGGATCAATATATTTTTGAATTATTTCTTATTGGATTGACAAAGGTTGTCATCCAATATTATTAAGATAGATAACGGAGTCCCCAAATTATAAATGAAATAAATTTTTAATATGAAATCTAATTCAAATATTAATTTGATAATAGAAATTTGATAAATAAATATAATAGTTGTTTCTAATTAATCAATTAAAATCATGTGCTAGCTTTGAATATAAATCTTCCTATCATTGATATATAGGCCTTGAGAATTGGGATGCCTTATCGATACTTTGTACTCATGCATCTAACTTTGAGTCCTTTCCAGATTATATGCTTGAAACGTATACTCCGATATTATAATTTTTTTCTCATATAGACCAATCCCACACTAGGTAATTCAATAAAAAAATAATTCTGCAAATTGATTACCTTGATCTTCCACTCTTATTCTCTTTTATACTCAAAAACTACACAATTGAAGCCTGATAGCAATATCACAATTTGACACATTGTAGAAAATACCTCCTAATTATCAATTGATGAGCTAAAGGGGCTCTATAATGAATGTTTCATAAGGCACAACACTTGCTGAAGGTTTTACAAATGGGGTTGCAAGCTAAGTGGGCTTAACCTTGGGGAAAATACTTTGTGGTTAAACGCTTGAGTTGGAGTATTACTGGGATGGGTGACCTCCTGGGAAGGCCTAGTGCCTCACCTCTATGAGCATCACCTACATGCAATGAGCGCTAAGTGGGCCATTCATTACCATGATTGATGGGTTCTTGTGAACTCAGCCCTCTTTCAATCCATGTCATCCTTGGGACCGTACAGGAAGTTGGAGGTCATACCAAGTACGAGATCAGCAAGTTTGTATAGAAAATATTAAAAATAGAGAGCAGTGTGAATAATTCTTATCTTATCTTCTCCAAAATTTCATCAAAAACCTCCATTCAAGCCTCTCAAGACTTTACATATTGTTTTACACCCTTGTCTAACTTATCCACTCCCTCAACTAACTAAAAACCAACTTTCAAAACAAGTAACTATTGCATTTCAAATTTGTTGCTTTAAGCAACTTACAAATTTGCAACTTTAGACTCCTCCAACCTAAGGGATCGATCCAGGGGAACATAGCTCAGAGCGATTCCATGTGTTTCGATGAAAAATACGACCATGCCTAGTGTAAACATACCTATTTGGAAGTGTTGGAATAGTCCGCTTGGTCACACAAGTTGCATAACGAAAGTTGCACCACTTTGCAACTTTGCACTACTTGCATTTGATGCTTTTTCCATCAAGTGAAAATCTGCCACCACGGGAAAACCACTCTGAGATAGCCAAAACCGAGAGAATTTTTTGTAGAGGGACTAAATGCAATCCTATAGGATTAGATGAGAAGTTTCTAAGCATCACGGTATCTGAGTAATAGCATGCTGAAGTTTTCAGCCATTTTGCACTTTGAACCCTTAAGGGATCAATCTGGTGGAACATAGCTTAGATCGATTCCACGTGTTTTGGTGCGAAACAAGACCATGCCTAGTATAAAAATACCTATTCGGATGGGTTGGAACATTTAGTCTGGTCATACGAGTTGCAGAGCGAAAGTTGCACCACTTTGCAACTTTGCACAACTTGAATTTCACACTTTTTCCATCAAGTGAAAATCCGCCACCACGAGAAAACCGCTGCAAGATAGCCAAAACCAAGAGAGGTTTTTTTAGAGGGGACCAATGCATTCCTGTAGGATCAGATGAGAATTTTCTAAGTGTAATGGTATCCAAGTAATAACATGTTGAACTTTGCAGCCATTTTGCACGTTAGACCCTTCAAGGATCGATCTGGTGGAACATAGCTCAGAGTGATTCCACATGTTTCGGTGTGAAAGAGGACCATGCCTAGCATAAACATACCTATTCAGATATGTTGGAATAGTCTGCTTGGTCACACAAGTTGCATAATGAAAGTTGCACCACTTTGCAACTCTGCACTGCTTGCATTTGATGTTTTTTCCATCAAGTGAAAATCTGCCACCACGGGAAAATCACTCCGAGAGAGGTTTCTATAGAGGGGCTCAATACGATCCTATAGGATCAGATGAGAAGTTTCTAAGCATCACTTTATCCAAGTAATAACATGCTAAAGTTTGCAGCCATTTTGCACTTTGGACCCTTTAGGGATCGATCCGGTGGAACATAGCTCAATGCGATTCCACATTTTTCGGTGCAAAAAAAGACCATGCCTAGCATAAACATACCTATTCGGACGCATTGGAACAGTTATTTTGGTCATACAAGTTGCAGAGTGAAAGTTGCACCACTTTGCAGCTTTGCACAACTTGAATTTGACACTTTTTCCATCAATTGAAAATTCGCCGCCACAAGAAAACCACTCCAAGATAGCCAAAACCGAGAGAGGTTTTTCTAGAGGGGCCCAAACCCTTCCTATAGGATTAGACAAGAAGTTTCTAAGTGTAATGGTATCCAAGTAATATCATGATGAAGTTTGCAGCCATTTTGCACTTTGGACCCTTCAGGGATCGATCTGATGGAACATAGCTCAGAGCGATTCCACGTGTTTCGATGCAAAAGAGGTCCATGCCTAGCATAAAAATACCTATTTAGATATTTTGGAACAGTCTACTTGGTCACACAAGTTGCATAACGAAAGTTGCACCACTTTGCAACTTTGCACTACTTGAATTTGATGTTTTTTCCATCAAGTGAAAATTCGCTGCCACGAGAAAACCACTCCAAGATAGCCAAAACCGAGAAAGTTTTTTCTAGAGGGGACCAACACCTTCTTGTAGGATTAGACGATAAGTTTCTAAGTGTAATGGTATCCAAGTAATAGCATGCTGAATTTTGCAGCCATTTTGCACTCTGGACCCTTCAGAGATCGATCCGATGAAACATAGCTCAGAGCGATTCCACATGTTTTGGTGTGAAAGAGGACCATTCCTAGATTAAACATACCTATTCAGATGTTTTGGAACAATCCGCTTGGTCACACAAGTTGCAGAATGAAAGTTGCACCACTTTGCAACTTTGCACTGCTTGCATTTGATGCTTTTTCCATCAAGTGAAAATCTGCCACCATGGGAAAGCCACTCCAAGATAGCAAAAATTGAGAGATTTTTTTGTAGAGGGGCTCAACACGATCCTATAGGATCATATGAGAAGTTTCTAAGTGTCACGGTATCCGAGTAATAACATGCTAAAGTTTGCAACCATTTTGCACTTTGGACCCTTCAGGGATCAATCCGGTGGAATGTAGCTCAAAGCAATTCCATGTGTTTCGGTGCAAAACAAGACCATGCATAGCATAAACATACCTATTCAAACATGTTGGAATAGTTAGTTTTCTCATACAAGTTGCAGAGTGAAAGTTGCACCACTTTGCAACTTTGCATAGATTGAATTTGAGACTTTTTCTATCAAGTGAAAATCCGTCGTCATGAGAAAACCACTCCGAGATAGCCAAAACCGAGAGAGGTTTTTCTAGAGGGGTCCAAATTGATCCTGTTAGATCAGATGAGAAGTTTCTAAGTGTCATGGTATCCAAGTAATAGCATGCTGAAGTTTGAAGCCATTTTGCACTTTGGACCCTTAAGGGATCAATCCGGTGGAACATAGCTCGGAGCAATTCTATGTGTTTCGTTGTGAAAGAGGACCATGCCTAGCATAAACATACCTATTCATATGTGTTGAAATAGTTCGCTTGGTCACACGAGTTGCAAAAAAAAGTTGCAAATTGTTTACATGACCTTTTTCACATTGTTTACATTTCAAAATTCAAAGTTTGCAAATTTTCCTTTTCAAGGCATTTACAGAACAAGGTGCTACTACACCAAACATGAACTCAAACCTTACAATATTTGAGTATATCTCATTATGTAATTAAATCTTATTACAATGTCTTAGGCACTTTGTTCTCACAGATCTTTTACAATGTTACTCATACATTCGAGATTATCTTTAAATGTCTACATCATAGGTGCTCATTATGAGGTTAACTTCAAATGAGTAACTTGAGATTCCCTCGCTAAGCTTCACACGCTCTTTTATAATGGCTTGAAATAAATACTGAGATTTGTCAAGATCATCAAAATAAGGATGTTGCATTGCTTTTTTGGCTGAGATTCTCTTTGATGGCTCTTAAATCAACATTTTCTGCAACGAAAGATCAATCAATTTTTAGTAGTTTACTTACAAATACGCAAAGTAAAAGAGAAAAAGAAAGAGTATCCAAAATGAAAATGAAATAAAAATAGATGGAAGGCACTTGCAGATGTTGCATGCAGGCATCAAAATAAGGATGTTGCATTGCTTTTTTGGCTGACATTCTCTTATATGGCTCATATATCTGCATTTTATGCAAGGGGACACCAATCACTGTAAAAGAAGATGATAGAATTGGCATCAAATAAATTAATGTGCATACAAGTATAAATTAATAAGAACCAATGTGCATATACTTACAAATTAATCCAGCAAACCATTCGGGTCTACTCTACTCTTTATTGTGTCAAGTATTGCCACATGGTCAGACTCACAGACCTTCCATAACGTCTTGTTCAAAGGTCTACCCCCATATTTGGTCAAATGAACATTGGATACCATGACAAGGTTCGAGTAATGAATAATCTTAGGATGCATTTCAAAGTCCTGAAATAGCCAATGTTTAACACTTGAATGTGGGTACCTTCTAAGCCATGTTCTAGTAACCACAACTGAGCCTGTAGGGTATTCGATGTTTTCTCCATCTATAACTGGGGCCTCCAATTTTTTTTTGGTATCAACACAATGACACAAGTAATAGTTTGTTCCCTCTTCATTGTCTTCATCTACAATAACTGCATAAACATGCCCTGCATTGATATGTGCAAAAAACCTCTTGAAATTTGTCAACATTACGAATACAGTACAAAGTAAGATAATGATATGGAATTTGAAGAACTAAGAAAGTAGATATATCACCTCGTTGAACTAGATCTGATACATGGTCAAAGTCAACCGATGATTCCATTCTATGTCAGTTCCAATGCCGTCAGAGGGCGATACATGTGAAGTGGGCTAAGATAGCTTGTGAACCATTTGTCAACCCACTCCCCTGACTCACAATCATTCCAGGCTTGCATTGTACATGAAGAACAAAAGCATACCATCTTTCGTGTATCGATACTCCATGAACCTGCATTTGAGCTAAGGAAAGAGTGTACCTCACTCGATCCTGTTAGTGTACAACAGTCTTCATATGGTGCAATGTTAGTATCATCCATCAACCAAAAAAATCTATGAACTGAAGATGTACCTTCTTTACCTGGACCCATCAAAGCATTACACCACTTGACGATTGATTTTGCATCTGTCAACTTTGCACTATCTTTATACTTTAACTCTTCTCATGCTAATGCTCTTTTAATGCATGCTCCTGCACCATCATGCTCCCCCTTTCCATGTTCGGCCTCACAAAATTTCCACATATGTTGAACACCTATAATGACATGCATCCTGCACAACCAGTAGAACATGCATGAGTTCTTGAACTGTGCTGCATAGTTATTAGACCATATTATATGTTGATTGTATTCTATGCCCCTCTGAGCCAAACCACTGTAGAACATCTGGAACCAACCTTGCACGAACTCTAGAGAATGTGTGTGATCATCACTAATGTAAAAGTGGTATTCCCTCAATACCTTCCTTTGTTCATTTGTACTATTAGATGCATGAATGAATGCTATGTGCAAAAATATCGAAACTTGTGTGGAGTTGTAATACTATGACTGCACCTCATGTTGTGGTTGTAGAGTGTAGTTCTCTACAAATTCAACCACGGATACTATGCTTCCAACTAGAAAGGTGTCCTTGCATAGCTTGAACTGCGTGTCCAACCATCAGGCTCTATGGGTATGCATTGCATACTCAGACAGTATACTGTCACAAAATGTGGTCATAAATTAGTACACTAGAATCTTCTCCATAACCAAATCACATCTTTTTGCTTGAGACCCATCTTTTGTAGCATATGCCACTATTTTATACTTCCCGAACTCTACTAGTTTATGTCCCACCTCATTTGTGCTTTCCATATGTTGACATATTGGCATACGCTGGAAGCCACCACAACGCTCGCATGAACCATCCAAGCATCTTGTCCTATAGAATATCTGGCCATCCTCTATTTCACATAAATTTTTGGATAAGAACTCTCTTGAAGATTTTGGTGGGGCTTCTATGCCACAATCCTGCAAAACATCATTAGTATGGAAATCTAAACGTATAGAATGATAAACATCATAATGGTTAGAAAATTCAATATGTAGTCTACAACAACAAGTAGTGCATGTGTGATTTATCTTGACATAAAAAGGTTTAAGAAGTTCAAAAAATCTTTGAGAAATACTAATTTGAGGATAATCATTTTCAAATTTCTGAAAAATTTGGGTTTGAGTCATATCCAAAAAATACTTTGGATGTGGCTCACGATTCCAACTACCGATTCTCCTTCTTACCACATCCCTTTGATTCGGATATGGCCTTGTGTTATTCTTCCAATACTCTTCAATTAGTGTTCTCAAGGCTTCGACAACTTCTTTATCTTTTCATGACAGTCTCCTCGAGAATTCCCATAATTCATCTATATCATTGCCCTCAATTCTTTGTCACTTTTGAATGGCTCTTGATAAAAAAAATCTACTAATTCTCGTTTGTTCACTAGTCTTTTTAATTAGACGAGCTCTCTTTGTTTGATAGCTTTCCAAAGTCGATGTAATGACACGTCGGGTGACATTACTATCCTTTGAGCATGAGGTCTTACCCACACTCTCATAAGCATCCATTTTATTCTTCACAATAGTGTCTTCACTCGATGCATTTGATGTTCGCAACCCAAGATTCTTCATGATGTTCCTATAATTTACACCTCGCATCATTTCAACAAATAGTTGACATCTTTTAGTCTCACTTAGTCTTTCAAAGAATCGTTCCCAAATCTTATCAGTATATCTTCTACAAGTGTGTGTTGAAATCTTACCTTCCATGTGCTGCAAAATCTCATCATCAATATTAATCAAATACTTTGGCTTTCTACGCAAAATTATTGGTGGTGTTCTCCTAGGTACATACATCTCAACATTAGGAATTTCATCAATATTTAATTGAGGTGGGCTAGATTGCATACCTTCGATTGAGGGTAGAGAAGAAGACATACCTTGAGGTTCACATGGGGATGATGGCATACCTTCTTCATCAATTTTGAGTGATGATGTACTCAACTTGAGATGTGTTGAATGGTGTCCAACAATATTCACTTGCGGTACATGGTGTCCCTCCATATTCACTTGCAATAGATGGTATTCATCCATATTCACTTGTGCTAGATGGTGTCCCTCCATATTCTCTTGTGCTTAATGGTGTCCCTTCATATTCACTTGTCGTAGAGGGTGTGTCTCCAACTACGGTATCTGAATCTATCTTACGATGATGCTTTCGCATTCGTGCTTATTGTGCTGCTAATTCCCGATCTCTTTTTGATCATTGAGGTTCCTCTATAATTGGGTTGTTTTCATCAATCGTTTCCAATTTCTTCTTTTCATGATATTCCACCACCCGAACTCTCTCCTTTTCTTTCAAGGTTTTGTTCTCTTCATCTGTTAGTTTCCTCTTTGTCTTTTTCTTTGACATGGTGGATAATTTTATCTATACCATGGTAATTAGAAAAATATTAGTTCCTAAAAAATGTATCCATTCAAGTTAATTGAAAAATATATGTCATTTAAGGCTTCATTTAAATAATACTTACAATCATTGTGTACAAAAGTTAACCTAGCATGTAGACAAATGTGTACAAACTATGGAAGCACTAGGTTGGCCAGAGCACATTTCTAACTAAAAGTGAATAACCATGATGGTGATTCTGAAAACTAATGAATGAATGGAATTGTGAGTGTTTGATTTTTTTGTGGTGTAGGAGCACCTTGACAATCTATGCTTCCATTTTGAAATTTGATTCAATTTTGGGTATCTTCATGTTGTAAGAGGGTCATTAAAGACATTTTCCATGTACCAGTTATATGAGCTTTCAAAGGTGGTTGTTTGTTTTCATTGCAAAATATTTAAACAACCTCCATTGGCTCGAAGGGAGGATTTTTGTTCATTTTGAAATCCATTTTTTTGATAAAAAAATGTTGTTTTCCAAAAATTCACTATTTTTTTGCACTTTCCTACACTTGTATGGATCTATACAACCTCCCCTTGATAGAAAAATAATATAATATTTTAGGAACATGTCTTAACTCTCTAATGCATCAGTTCTGAGGGCTTAATAGTACGTTTGAAGGGAGCAATTGACAATTTTCTGAAACTGCTCATTTCAAGCCAGTCAAGGGTTTAAATAGGATTTAATTATGAAATGACCATCCCACCTACTATTATAATTTGTTTCTTTGTGGGATGGAATTTAAATTTTTAGAGTAGGGTCTTTTATTGTTGAACATGCCTTGGAATAAAACTAATGACAATAAGATGGGGTTCTTAGGCTGAAACAAGCACTTTTCCATGAGAATTTGAGGAACCAAGGAGTGATTTTGAAAAAGTGTTGAAGGAGTGGTCTATGTAATGAACTTTTTACCTTGTGCAAAGTATTTTGAAGATGTTTGATGCTTTGGAATGGTCTGGGAAGGCCCGAGAATATGAGTTTCTATAAACCCTCCCTCTTTGCATTGAAAAATGGGGGGTTTTGTATTGGAAGCCTAGTTGTAAGGATAAGGTCCTAAGACCTAGAAAATATCTTGTTTTGAGACCTAATTAAATATTTTTGTAGTTCCTTTGTAAAATTCGCCTACTTGGAGGCCTAAAATAGTGAAAAGGTCAGTTTTCTTAAAGTTGTCCCAAAGGAGTCATGTGATGGGTTAAGGTATGTCTTGCAACTCTGAAATGGGTGCTAGAATCATTCTTTTATTTTCCTAGTGTTTTGGAAATTTTTGGAGTTAAGGGCCCAAAACTGGTTTTGCACAGTAACTAGATTCCAAGGGTGAAATGTGGGAAATAGTGTTTATATTTGTTGTCCAGCTTGGAGGAGTGTTGGGATTGGTCCATTAGCCCTTTTTAATCTTGTTAGATTCCTCTTGAAGGAAATTTGACATCATCAATGATTTTGGGTCCTCTAACTCTGCATCAAAAATGAGTATCACAGTCTGAAGTGTGTGCATGGTTTGGGAGATACATGTGATAGTTTGTAGATGCTTGGCTACTAGTAATGTGGATAGTGAACAATGGAACTAAGTTTGTGTGGAAGGGCAGACTTATGAAAGGTTTCATTTTTTTTGTACTAACTCAAACAATGATGCCATTATGGAAGATTTAAGACAACTTGTGAATGACATAATCATTGGTTGATGTTTTGAGGAACCTAGCTGATTGTAGCCAGTTATTTTCAAGATTTTCAAGGTGTTTTGAAGGTCCTTAAAAGGAATTGGGAACTCTTAATGCTAATTTGAGTATACGAATCAATTTTTTTGTGAAGGGAAATATAGTTGAATAAGTGTGTCAAGAAAGGTGTTGATTTCTTCATTTGTACTGCATCAGTTTGTGCAGAGGTATTGGAAGGTGTTTGGACCCTTCAGAGGTATTGGAAGGTGTTTGGACCCTTCAGAGGAATGGGAGAGGCTTGGAGTTGTATTAAAGGATGAATTTTGGTGAATAGTTCTGAGTTTCTAATCAACTTTATGCTATGTTACAATCAATTTTATGATGGTTAATCTATTTTTTTGAGTCCGACAAAGAGTTGAAACCAAGTTCTAATGTTTTGATGAAAAGATTATTGAGTTTGTTTGTTGATCTTCATTAATTTAATTTAGGGTCAGAAGTACCATTGATGATTTGTGGATCCTGGTAAATGTTCTACATCAAGCCTAAAATAGTAATTGGCAAGTGTATATAATTGTGTATATAATGGTAATTTAAAATGTGCATTGACAACCTAAGGTTATAATGACAAACAAAAATGAAAGCAAGCCATAATAGAATGAAAGAAATTTTTTAAAGATTTCACATACCTAAAAAACCAAACTTTCAAATGGAGGATTTCAACCCAATTATGTAGCCTTAGATTCTTTTTTCTTCAAACTCCACAACAATTTGACTTGTTCAAAAGCTTGTTCCCCTCCAAACTTCAATTGTATATCAGTTTTCAATGGAATTCAAACTTCAATTGATATTATATGTCTTTCAACATGGAAACTTTGTTATTTCATGCAAAGGTGGTAGAAAGATCATGGAAAAGGTGATGGAATGTGAAAAACATGCTTTCACACTTCACAACATCATCAAAAAGCCACTTTTTGTCAGAGCACGTACAAAACTAGGGGAATATGCAGATTGTGGGCCTTGAAATCATGGGTATATAGAGTTTTTTACCGTTTTAGTGGAGAACAACACGCGCTCGTGTTATAATGTGAGCACGTTATAACATGACCGCGTTATGTGAAATATGGTTTTCTTAGTATATTTCTATTCTCCCTCTTTGTCTTTACCCTCTATCCTAATTCTATAGCTATCCCCTACACCCTTATAGTAGAGGAGATGGAGGTGAGTGTGTGTGTGTGTGAGAGAGAGGGAGAGAGAGAGGTAGAGGGAGAGTGGGAGAGAGAGAGGGAGAGGGAGAGAGAGAGAGAGGGAGAGGGAGGGAGAGGTAGAGGGGAGAAGAAAGTGGAGTCATGGAGATATATAGGGAGGAGAGGGGAGAGGGAGAAAGAGAGAGGGAGAGAAAAGGAGAGAGGGAGGGAGAGGGAGTGGGAGAGAAATATGGAGAGAGAGGGAGAGGGAGAGAGGGAGAAAGAGAGTGGGAGAGAAATATGTAGAGAGGGAGGGAGAGGGAGAGGGGGAGAAAGATATGGTGGGAGAGATGGAGATAGAGAGGGAGGGATAGAGAGAGGGAGAGAAATGGAGGGAGAAGGAGAGGGAGAGAGGTAGGGAGAGGAAGAGGGTTAGAAATAGAAAGTGGGAGACATGGAGATAGATAGGGAGGGAGAGAGGGGAAGAGTGGGATAGAAAAAGGGATAGATGGAGGGAGAGGGAGTGGGAGAGAAAGATGGAGAGAGAGAGAGGGAGAGGGAGAGGGGGAGAAAG
>CM021104.1:516513286-516658510 GCA_007115665.2 Sequoiadendron giganteum | reverse complement strand
TAATCCCTCAACCCCTATACCCTCTTAATCCCTCAACCCTCGACCCTCGACCCTTCAACCCTAATCCCTCTACCCCTATACCCTCTTAATCCCTGAACCCTGAACCCTGAACCCTTCAACCCTAATCCCTCTACCCCTATACCCTCTTAATCCTTGAACCCTGAACCCTTAAACCCTAATCCATCAACCCCTATACCCTTTTAATCCCTCAACCCTCAACCCTTAAACCCTAATCCCTCAACCCCTATACCCTCTTAATCCTTGAATCCTCAACTCTTAAACCCTAATCCCTCAACCCCTATACCCTCTTAATCCTTGAACCCTCAACCCTCAACCCTTAAACCCTAATCCTTCTACCCCTATACCCTCTTAATCTTTGAACCCTCAACCCTCAACCCTTAAACCCTAATCCCTCAACCCCTATACCCTCTTAATCCTTAAACCCTCAACTCTTAAACCCTAGTCCCTCAACCCCTTTACCCTCTTAATCCTTGAACCCTCAACCCTCAACCCTTCAACCCTAATCCCTCTACCCCTATACCCTCTTAATCCTTGAACCCTCAACCTTTAAACCCTAATCCCTCAACCCCATACCCTCAACCCTCAACCCCTATACCCTATGAATCCCTCAACTATCAACCCTTAAACCCTAATCCATGAACCCCTATAACCTATTAATCCTTCATCCCTAAACCCTAAACTCTTAAACTCTTAAACCCTAACACGTAAACCCTCTACCCTCTACCATCAATCCTCTACCCTCTACCCTCAACCCTAATACCCCAACCCTTAAACCCACTTAGTAAATTCTCTACCCTAATCCCTCAACCCTCTTGAATCTTAAACCCTGAACCCTTAAACACTCAACCCTAAACCCTCCACCCTCAACCCTAACCCCTTAAACCCTAAATTGTTAAACCCTCTACCCTCAATGCAATACTCTCTACCCTAAACCCTAATCCCTCAACCCTTATACCGTGAAATCCAAGAAAAATCTCTACCCTAATCCCTAAACCCTCAACCCTTAATCTCTCAACCCCTATAACATCTACCCTATATATTGGACCCTCAACCCTAATCCCTCGATCCTATACCTTAAACCCTCAACCCTTAAACCCTCTACCCTTTACCCTATACATTAAATGCTCAACCCTCAATTCTCAACCCTCAACCCTTAATCCCTCAACCCTCAATCCTTAAACCCTAAACCCTCTACCCCTTACATTGGACCCTTAACCTAATCCTTCAACCATATACCCTCAAACCTATACCCTAAACCCTCTACCCTCAACCAAGTAAACCCTTAAACCTTCTACCCTATACCCTCAACCAAATACCCTCTACCATTGACCCTATTCCCTCAACCCTCAAACCTTAAATCCTAATACCCTAGAAACCATCAACCCTATAGGTCCTCCACCCTAATCCCTCAACCCTATACCCTCAACCCCTATCACTTTATCTCTAACTATACATCTCACCTCTCCCTCCTTCCCTCCCTCCTACCCTCTCTAATTGTCTCTATCTATCGTTTCCCTCTTTCTACATACCTCTCATTCAATCAATCCCTACCACCCTCTCTTGCTCCCTCTATCAATCTCTCTTTATGTCCCTCCCACTCCATCCCACTCTCTCCCACTACCTCTCTCTCCCTCTCTCTCATGTCTCTCCTTCCCACCCCCTCTCTCTCTCAAGTCTCTCCCTCTAGCAACCTACCTAGGTAACTCTCTCTTTTTCTCTCTCCCCTCTCTCTATCTATCCCTCCAACCCTACCTAGATAAGTCCCTCTCACTCCACCCCCCTCTTTCTCTACCTCTATCAGATCACTCCCTCCCACACCCTCTCCCTCTCTCAGGTCTCTCACTCACACTCCCTCTCTCTCCCACTCCCTCTCTCTCACACTCCATCTCTCTCACCCCCTCCCTCCTCACACACTCCATCTCTCTCTCACATCCCTCTCACTACCTATCTCAAGCTCCTCCCTCCCTCAATTCTCTCACCCCCTCTCTCTCCCTCTCCCCTCTCTCTCCCACCCCCCTCTCTCACCCTCCCTCTATGCCTCCCACCCTACCTAGCTAAGTCCCCCTCACTCCAACCCCTTCTCTCCCACTCCCTCTCTCTTAAACTCTCACTTCCACCCCATCTCCATCTCTCTAGACTCTCTCCCTCTCTAAATTCTCCCTCCATCTAAAGACATAAATAAATGCATACATAAAAGCATAATACATATGTACATATAATCTTACATCCATACAAGCATACATACATACATGACATACATGTACATACAAACATACAAATATATTAGCATACATTCAATATATTGGCATTTAACATAAAGGAAGACATAACGCAAGCGTGTTATAACACGCTCTCATTATTTCCTAGTTGACATGTTCCCCGCAGAAGCACAAACCATGTGAAAAGTGAGATATAACGCAATCGCATTATAATGCGCTCATGTTATATCTTGCTCTGGGAATTCCCGAGCCTTAGGCTTTTTATTTGCCTTGGAATACCAACCCAAAGGCTTGGAGGGCATTCCCAACAACCAGAGACATGTTTTTAAAAAATCCAACATATTTCTCATAATCAAGTTCGTGCTCACCGTCAGGATTGCACGTGGTTCAATATCGAAAAAATCAAACACATGGGTAATGTTGGGTTATCTCTTAGCTATCCAACGATGTAATTTTTTCACTTTCTGGAAATGTTAAGTCATTCATCCATAATTTATTTTATCTGTATGTCTTTTTTTTCCCAAAAAGCAATGTTTGGTATTTTTTTCGTTATAAATTAACCGTTCATCAAATTTTCAAATAAATTACATTTTTAGAAACTAGACTCCATTCTACAAAACAAAAAATAAAAAAAATCAATTAGTTTCCAAAATTTGTAGGGGTGGCATGGCCATACTTCTATTTTTCAGGAAATGTCCACTTTGCAAATTAGTAAAAAATCAAATATTCATTAAAGAATTATCAGAAAAATCATCCATCAACTACATATTGTTAGCTAACTTCTGACCGTTGTGATTTTAAAAATACTAAAAAAAATTTCACCGTACGAGGGTCATACAAGAGTTGCTATGTTATGTTTTTTTGACAAAAACAACACCAATTTGTGTATGACCCTCATTTGAACCCCTTAATCTCAACCATTTTAAAAATAAATTTGTAGTTTAGAAAGTAGACTCGGAGCACTTGAATCCTTCTTTTATTTCCATCTCAAAATTTTGAGTGTAAGTATCCTCAATTTCACATCCAAGGTCAGTATTTCCTGATTTCAAAAAAAATCTATCCACTTAAGTCCCCTTTTTGGGAACCATCTTGGTGCACTTACCCTTTAGTTTAAACCAAAAACCTTCTATTATCTAGTGTAAGAGGTCAAACCTCTAAAGCCATCTCACAATCTTCCAGTTCAATAGTAGAGATGAAATTTTTTCCATAGGAGAGTCATGGGAACTGAAGCTTGGCTGACTCAAGAAGTGTGTGTTGTGGAGGGGAGCCAATGTGTGTAGCTGGGGAAACCCAAGTGATAATTCAGCAAGTATTATCATTGCCAGCCTTAGGATTGTACATCTTTTCTGGAATTTAACATATTCATGCACATCAAACCTGAAATGCATTATTTTCTTATTATTTTTAAAATTGCCAGAATTTTGATCACGAAACAGAGTCAGTCGAAAAACCTAGGTCATTAGAAAACTGCATTTGTCAAAATGAGTCGTGCTAAATAGAAAACCACAACTATCATTTTGAGTCGCATCTATTAGCCAAAAATGCGCATTTTCCTATCAACAAACTAGTGTCCACTGAAATTAATTTTTGAGTTGCATCTATCATTATAAGTTGCATCTACCATATAGAGTCACATATGTTAAAAACTTAGTTGCGTCTATTATAGTGAGTCGCATTTTCTTGTCATTAGACCGAGACCAAATTTTACCAGAAAAACTGCATATGACTTGTCGAAATGCATCTGTTAAATTCTATGATGCATCTATAAAATTGAACCGCATTTGCTTGTCAACATAAAAGTTAGATTTCACCATTATAGTCTGAAACTAAACAGTCATCTTAATCTTTGTTTTTCATAGTCAACCTTGGATAGAAACCAGAAGATTGCCCAAACTTTGCAGTTTCCATCTTTTAGGTGTCATTTAGTTTTAGTAATATACCTCTTAGTTACAAAACTTAGTTGTATATTAAGATTTTTTCATATCTCATAATAGGCCAACTTTTCGTACTTTGGATAAACCTATTCTTTGACAATCATTGTCATTGAACTTAGTCAATTTTCAATAATATATTTTGTCCTACTTGTGAATCCTTCTAGTTCATTAGTCTAGTTTGGGAGTTCACCTTACCATTTGGTCCTAGTCCTACATCAGGTTCCTTGACAAAGTAAATTGTAGCCTTGGTTAAGCTATAGGTGTTAGGCAACCTCCTCTTAGAATCGTTTAGAGTAAATTGCTTTAGAATTTTTGCATATTGACATCCTAGCCTATTATCATTTTAGACATCCTTTATTTTCCAAGAAGATACAAAAAAAATAGCAGCATTCATTCATTATATTAGAAAATCCCAAAAACATGGACTAGATCATATCATTTTAGACATAGTTTTGCATTCCCCCATATTGAGCAACCTTTTTCATGGTCGAAACAAGGTCTAAAGAGAAACATAGAGAAATGGCTAACTCATAGGACTTCATCAATCCCTTTGCAAACCAACCATCAAGGACAAAAAGACCTCACAAAACCTTCCTCGAAAATTTTGTCAGTAGAGACACACATGGAAAAATTTATGTAGAAGATGTAGATGCTATTGTCTAAGATCCTGAATTTGCATCTTTTATGGATGTGTTTGGAAAATGATCCTCAAAGATACCTAGCAATGCTACTAGTAGAAGGTGCTACACTACCTCTAGGATTTGATATCCACAAACTAAAGGCTTCATCTACACAAGCAACACAAACCATGACATCAAGTGTCTCTATTCCTCATAATTTCATAGAAATACCAACTGGCATACCCACTCAAACTATCTCAATTGTAAACACAACACCATTTGCTATAACACAGGGCCTAACATTTACTGCGAGAGAATCCTCATCAAACCCCTTTGGTACAAACATCGGAAGTAAAAGACCCAAAATTGGCACAAACACAACATAGACTATACCACATATCAACACCAATACTACCAATCAACACATAGGGGTTACACAATCAGGACATATTCCTACACCGAATAAGAATATTCTATCAGGACATATTCCCACACCAAATCAAAATTTGTTGCAGAATATTGCATTTCAGAACACTTACATCGATCCAAATAATGCAACCAACATGTATTGAACACAAGTATATGTTCTCCAAAATCAAATGCAAGCTCTCCAGCTGAAAATGGACACTATGTCAATGTCAGACAAATGAACCATTTTAGCGCAAGATTTATGTCCATGTCCTGTTGACAAAGCACTATACATAACACCCTTCCCACACAGATATATTATACCAAATTTTCCTAAGTATAATAGGAAGAGGAACCCTCTAGAACACATCAGAGAATTTTCTACAACATGCATGGACATCTCATATGAACTCATGTACCTTATGAGACTTTTCCCATGAAACCTTATTGAGATAGCATTGGAATGGTTCTCTAAACTTCCATATGCCATAAAATCATGGGGTGAATTAGCTGAAAAATTTGTGGAACACTTTGCCTTCAACATAGACAATGAAATAATGATAGCTACCTTATTTCATACCATGCAAGAAGATAGAGAAAAATTCACCACCTTCTTTCAGAGATGGAGGAATTTAGCTAGTCATTGTCCTGTTGAAATACCAAAGAAACAAAAAGTCACAATATTCCTTGAAAATATTCATCCAAAACTATGAAGTGACTTAAGAGTACATTGTTGTACTTTTTTCTAGACTTAGTGCAAAAAGGCATAATGCTTGAGAAATCCCTTATTGACAAAGGGGAAATTAAGACACCAGGTAAGAATCCAGTTGTTCAACACCAAAATGCTCTCAACGATAGAAACAAATTTTGGTCCACAAATAAAAATGTAACTAATGATGATATTGTTGATGCTAAGACCCTACATGCATGACCTATCATCACACTTAGAGGTTACAACCCCTCTCATGACATGCTTAACAATGTTGATCAAACCACCAACTTTGTCCAAAATTCACAACAACAATGACCACAGAGTAGATTTCCTAAACGTGAGTTTACCCCCTTGGGGAACCAATCAAGATAGTTTACAAAGAACTGATTAAATATTAACTCATTAAACCTCTAGATCCAAAACAATATGATCCTGGACAATTTAAACCCTCATGGTGGGATGATAATGCCTATTGTGAGTACCATCAAACTAAGGGACATAACCTGCAACAATGCTGACAACTGAAGAACATCATTAAAGATTTAAATGAAGACAAAACCATAGAAGTCAATGGACAAAAACACACCAAAAATAGTGATCACAAGGTCTTAATAGATCCATTACATGATCATGTGAAAGGAAAGGCCCCCAGTTTGGGAACTAAGATTAATGCCTTGGCTAACTATGCAAATACCAAGTACGACTATGGAAAAGGTACAATCATAAATCACATTCGAGTTTCTAATAAAAATATCCATACCATTACCATAAAGAAGCGTCTTGAATGTGATGTCAATACATGCAGACTTAAGATAACCCTTCCAGGTCCTTCATTAGAGTCACCACCACAGTCTTCCAAGCCTAAGTATAATTTACTTGACCAATTGGGGAAGACCCCAGCATAAATATCCATCTTGGAACTGTTGACCCTATCACCTGATCATTGAGCCATTATACACAAAGCCTTACAAAGCAAAATTGTCCCTACTAACTTAGATGTCAATCGTTTCGAAGAAATGGTAGGATATTTAACTAATTCTCATCATTCCACCTTCTCTCAATAGGATTATTCAATCGAGGAGACCAAAAATAATGACCCACTACACCTTGAAATTATTTTCCATCAAACCAAAGTCAGACGAGTTTTGGTAGATGGAGGAGCGGGGTTGAATCTTTGCACCTTGAAATTGGTTAAGGCACTAGGTTTCTCAAAAGCATGTGTGGACACCATGAAGAGTATAATCATTAAGGCATACAATGATGAGGATAGTTCATCTAAAGGATTTGTAACACTCCCTATTAGGATTGGTCCTGCAATTATGGACACTAGTTTCCAAGTCTGGGATCTCACCCTTCCCTATAATCTTTTATTGGGTAGACCTTGGATACACACTATGAAATTCATACCTTCCATGTACCATCAATGCCTGAAATTCTCGTACAATGGCACTGAGATCACAATTGATGGTGATCCAGATCCTTTCCAATATTGCACAAGCCTCTACAAAATACCACAACGACATGTGCTAGTCAATTAAGAGGCTTCATCCTCCACCTTATCCCTATATGTTGATCCATCAACTCTTACCAAGTCCATTGCATCACAACCACCGTCATCCACTCCTAAGGTCAAGATCCAAGTTAAGGGTTGTGGAGAATATCACAGGAAAGCATCCTATTGTGTCATCCAACTAGTTCCTCCCAAGTCATACAGTTTACCCCACAATAGATAGGAAATAGTAAGTTGTCACAATACATGTTCCTCCTATGAAGACATTCACAAAATGGGGAGAGTTAAGTAAAGAAGCTATGGACCAAGAAGATGTCACCTCCTAGTTATATAATGAAGACAATGAAAACCTTGCACTGTCTATTCAAATATCTAAAAATAAATATGGAAAAGGCTTCATGATAATGCAAAAGGAAGGATATGATGGACATAGTGGGTTAGGGTTACATGAAGATGGAAGGAGTGAACCAATCGTTGTCTCACAATGGCCAAAAGTCTTAGGGCTAGGGTTTCAACTGATTAGAATTGGTATTCCTAGTACTTTGTTACCATCAAAGAGAAAGTAAGCACTTCTAAAGACATCGAGATATCCCACAAACCATTAAACCCATTCTACTATGACTCCCCTAACTCAAATGAATATGAATGGGATTCCCTTTCTTCCACCATCATAATGGACATAGATAAGTTATTTAGGGAACTTGACCAAATGCTAAATACCTTGCCAAAATCAACTGAGTCCCGTCCTAAAAAGACCTTGTCAAAAGAAGAATGGATTAAGATTTATCAATGAGAAACCCTTGATCCTACCTCTTGGGCACTTAACGAACCATCTTTTGATGACCTGTCCCTTACAGTAGTCTCACCCTAGAGTTTACCTATTCCTAGGAAAAAAAACAAAAAGGAGTTAGTCCAAAATTTATGTGACCATGTCAACCACTCTATCCTCACCTTGTCAACCTCCACATTTGATAACTCCAATGATCACATGCCCCTCATATACCCCCAACTTATTGATTGGGATCAACAAGGTACACCCATCTTAGACATATTCAAGAATGACGAAGCGATAGATGAGTTCATGGGACTATGAGAAGGCATACCTATAGGTGATCATAAAGTTGGTTTTACCATAGACTTGGACAACATGGCATATTTTGGGGAGTTTGTTCACACCTCCAATTGCAAAAATGAAAATGAAAATGATGAAAATGACAAGTCCCTAGGTGAAAACCAAAAGGCGCCTTTAGACAAAGAAATAGTAAAAATAAAGGACACATCTAAGGGAAAAAACCTCTCTAAGGCACCCAAGGATGGAGGTCTGAACATTCTCCCAGTTGCTTAGGAAAAGTCACCAATGTTAGTTGAAGAATCAATCGAGATCAACATAAACATTGAAGATAATCTCGGGTAATCTACTTTGCAACATCTTTGACAGAGATAGAGCAACCAGAGTTTCAAGACTTCTTTACAAAAAGACAGATAAAATTTGCATGGTAATATGAAGACATGCCTAGGCTAGATCCAGACCTTATATTGCATCATCTACCATTATAGCTAGGTGTTAAGCCCATCAAATAGAAGTTAAGAAAGATGCATCCACAAATCGCCTTACTAGTCAAGGCTAAACTTAAGAAACTATTGGATGTCAGTTTCATCAGAACAATAAACTATGCATAATGGATTTCTAATCTTGTTCCAGTGCCTAAACCATCTGAGGGAATCCACATTTTTACAGACTTCAGAGATATCAACAAGGCATGTCCTAAGGATGACTTCCCTTTTCCAAACATTGACATGATAATGGACCTTATAACAGGATATGAGATGATATCCCTCATGGATGGTTTCTCTGGGTATAATAAAATCAAAATCATAGTTGAAGACCAACACAATATAGCTTTTACATTTCCATGGGGAACATATTATTGGAACGTCATGCCTTTTGGCCTCAAAAATGCTAGAGCTACATATCAACGTGCAATGATGACTATATTCCATGACCTTGTACATACTCTCATGGAAGACTATGTGGACGATTTGATAGCCAAATCATTGAAAAGAGAAGATCATTTAAAAGTCTTAGAAAAGATATTCCAAAGACTAGAAAACTACAAAGTACGGCTAAATCCAAAAAAGTGTGTCTTTGGTGTTAAATAAGGAATACTTCTAGGATACATCATTTCTAGACAAGGCATTGAAGTGGACCCCACAAAAGTAAGATCTATAATGGACATGCCTCCACCAGAAAACATCAGTCAGCTAAGAACACTACAAGGGAGACTATAGTCTATCAAATGCTTCATAGTACAGTTAGTAGACAAGATACGTCCATTCCAACATTTTCTCAAGAAGGGGGTACCATTTGTATGGACACCCAAATGCAAAGAAGCTTTTCAAAAGATCAAGGATTATCTTCTTACACCACCTATGTTAATCCCACCTACAGATACCCAACCATTGATACTCTATATTTCAGCAACCCAATCAGCACTAGGAGCCTTACTTGCAAAAAATGATGATGAAGTTCATGAAAGGGCAGTACACTATATCAGTTGTACTTTTGTGGGATATGAGCTAAACTATAGTAACATAGAATGTGCTTGTCTTGTAGTAGTTTTTGCTACTCAAAAACTTAGGCACTACATGCTAAACCGCCAAACCATGTTGGTCGGTAAGATAGATCCATTGAAATATCTCCTAAGTAAAGCAACACTAACAGGCCAATTGGCTAAATGGGTAATGATACTTAGTGAATATGACATCTAGTATGTGGAAATAAAAGCTATAAAGGGGAAAGTAATTGCTGATCAGTTGGAAAAAGCACCAATTAAGGTCGACCATCCATTAGTTGTAGATATTCCCTATGATTTCATCTTCACCATTGATGAAAGAACCACATGGAAATTATACTTTGACAGGTCTCACACTAATTGTGGTTCAGGAGTAGGTATATTGTTTGTTACACCAGAAGGCAACATTATTCCTAAGTCATTCAAAATTGATTTTCCTTGCACAAACAACATAGCAGAATATGAGGCCCTTGTGACAGGATTAAAATGGTTGTCCAATGGAAGGTTAAGCATTTACATGTTTATGGATATTCTCAGCTAGTAGTCTGACAAGTCAATGATGAGTATGAAACTAAAGATGAGAAACTTGCCCCCTACAAGCACATGGTAGATGGTTTTAAGCAGTATTTTCATAACATCAGCTTTCAAAAAATACCCTGCATTCATAATAGGGCAGCAAGTGCTATGGAAACTATTGGTTCATTATTGGATATACCTAGCAATGTGCCTAAATTCAAGTTTTTGGTAGAACAACTTTTGATCCCTTCCTGTGATGTCCTTGATTTTGCAATGGTGTGTGTGATAGTTGGTCCTACTTCCCCCTGGTACAAGGACATATATGACTACCTCCATGCCCAAATCCTACCCTTAGACCTATCAAATAACCAACGTAGGAAATTCATCCGTAAGTCTTCCAAATATACCATCATCGGAGATACCCTTTATAGATGTGCCTTAGATAATACCTTGTTGAGATGTCTTCATGTTGAAGAAGCACATGCAACCTTACATGTGGTACATGAGGGTATATGTGGATCCCATTCTAGTGGTCCAACCTTAGCCAAGAAGATTATGAGATTAGGCTATTATTGGCCTACAATGGAAAATGACTCATATGTCTTTGTCAAGAAATGTCGACAGTGCCAGATACACAGAGATTTGATACACACGCCAGCATAGGAGCTCTGACTGATAACTTCACCATGGCCTTTTTCCCAATGAGGACTTGATCTCATAAGTAAGATACATCCTCCATCCTCCAATTTCTATAAGTTCATCATTACGTTAACTGAATACTTCACCAAGTGGATTGAGGCTATTCCTATGACCTACATTACCGACACACAAATTTCTAAGTTTATCCCTAATTACATCATTTTTTGGTATGTTGTCCCTCAATCCATCATCATGGATAATGTTCGTCCATTCAAAAACCAAGAATTTCATCATCTCTATGAAGAATTCCATATCCAACATCATTTTTCCACTCCATATTATCCACAAGGTAACGGCCAAGCAGAAGCGTTTAATAAAACAATCATCAAAATACTCAAGAAGACTATCAATGATGTTGGTCATGACTGGCATTTATAACTCAATCCTACCTTATGGGCTTACCCCACAAGCATTCGTACTCCCATCGGTGCCACTCTGTATTCCATGGTATTCGGTTATGAAGCTATCTTACCTATTAAGGTTGAAATTCTTTCTCTAATGGTATCTTTGAAAGGTCATATTGATGATGAAGAGTATCGTGTGTCAAGACTACATGAGTTAGAATTCCTAGATGAACGAAGACAAATGAAATTGGACCATTTGCAAGAATATCAAAACCGTCTTCGTCGTAGCTACAACAAAAAATTTCTGAATCGACATTTTGAAATTTGTGACTTGGTCTTAATGGAGAACCCAAAGAATCAAGTTGAAAGAGAAAAACCAGGCAATTTTGAACCAAACTGGTTAGGGCCTTATATTGTTACAAAAGTCTTTGGATAAGGAGCATATCAACTCTCTACCCCTGAAGGAGAACCACTATTATTTCCTATCAATAGCCTTCATCTAAAGAGGTTTTATGCATAGCAAACTTGATAAAAACTTGGCAAATAGGCGTCTTTGTAACACCAAAAAAATTGAAAAATCAATAAAATAGAAAAGATAAATAATTCATCCAATAGTGAAAACCACTTCAGTGGTGCTTTGGATAAGTACCATGGTGAAAACTTGGCAAACAGGTGTCATGTGTAGTCGACTTTGCTCCTTTGTCTACCATCATTCCAATCACTTTTCTACCGTCACCCAGAGTAAATGGTTGTCCTATCCATAACTTGGAACGATTGACATCAAGTCCACTCTATCTCCCCACTCCATCCTATAGGTCTTATACTCGAATGGGGGAAATTCCTTGACCTAAGTCATTTGGAACTTGCACTCACTCATCCAATGTCACAAAATGTCTCGAAAAAAATCCAAAAACATCAAAACATTCCAAAAAGATAAAAAAAATCAAAACATGTCAAAATCCCAAAAAATAGAGTTAGAGTCAGTTGTGTCAACTCAGTCGTAGACATAGTTGAACTATGTTGCCTTTGTGACTGGGCATAGGCAAGGCCATCTAACGATGTGCCCTCGAGGAATTAGGTCTATCTTTCTAGGTTTGTCACATATCACATACATAAAAATCATGACTCATTCTTTGTACATGTCAAAGTCATTAGCCATGTCAAACTATGAGGTCTCTGCATGTATGACATAGGCAAGGCCATCAATCGATGAGCCCCTGAGGCCACAGTAGGTTAATCCATTAGGGTTTATCACATTCACTATCACACACGTCACATACAATCAAGTTGAGTACATATTTATTAATCATTTATGTCAGTCAAAGTTAGTCAAACTACAAGGTCTCTGCATGTACAACATAGGCAAGGCCATCTAATGATGTGCCCCCAAGGCTGCTCTAGGTCAGTCCTTTAGGATACGTCATTTCAATCAACATAAGTCATACATTTTCAACACACACACACACAACAGTCAAAAAATCAAGAAGATTCACATCAACAAGCTAAACATGTCAGCAATGTCATTAGGTCAAATCAAACAAATTGCCAAAATAATCAAACTTATGTCTTATACAAGATGTGTCCTTCTTGACAATAGACATTATCAATCATTGTAGCCTTAATGCAACTTGTCACATCAATGAAATCAAACTCAATATCCTATACGGTAAATTTCTTTCTGAAACCAGGCTTCGTCATGCCTTATACAGATAGTCAGAAAGTTGAAACCAGATTCAACATCTTATATGATATGTGTCATCCCTAACATCAAGCTTTCTCAAATAATCAAATTATCAAACAATCAACAATAGATGAAATTTTGGCAAATATTTTTATTGGCTTTTTGAACATTTATGAATTATTTGGTTTTATCTTTTTGGCTTTGTCTTTAATTCCACTTACTAGCTTTCTTGAGGATGTCCCATGAATGATTTAGAGAAGCAAGGATGTTTCAAGACTAGTTTTCTTTGACTATTGTCTATAGAATGTCTTTTAATTGGTTTTCAAGTCAGATTACTAGTTTCCTCAAGGATGTCCCATGAAGGATTTAGAGGAGTAATAATGTATCCTAACTTTTTATTTTTTCTTTGATTGTTTTTTGTGGTTTGTCTTGACAAAAAGATTGAGGAAATTTGGCTCTTATTATGTGTCTAGACACTCCTTGTCTGCGACTGTCTGTTTTCGCAAGTGGATGACTTTGTACACCATGGTCTATCTCATATCATGGTGTGTACTATCCATTTGTTTCATGTCCTACCCAATGATGATTTAATGCAACGCTTAGTTTCTACTTGGAAAAATATTGAAGATTATACATTCCACTAATACCCATTTTTCAATACTAACATTTTGAATAATCTCCGCTAACATTGCTTTTATCCTACATAATGACGGAGTCCTGTGACACAAAAAAAAAAAAGATAATTTGCATATGCATTCATTTTTGCAACCATTATGTTGACATTATCATATGTCTATATAGTACACCATACATTTATGTTGCATTTCAAACAATACAGAAATATGCATATCCATCGCATTTAGATAATCATGACATACATACATTTACCAATCACAAAATTGTATATATTATGCATACATCCACATGGCATCATAAATAATACCATCATATTACATATCATATTCATAAGCATAGAATACATTCATCACATGTGTCAATATTGTGCATCCATCATCATATAGAATGAACATTTCATCATATAAATACATCAGCATAGGAAATGAAACATCATAGAGTAAACATCATAATCCATAACATGTATATACATCATCTTAAAAACTACATAATCATATAAAAATAAACTACATCTCATATTGAACAACTTCAAATCATATGAATCGCCACCAAAAATAATATATATATATATCACTCAAAATCAGATGTGCCATAGTACAATGTCAAAATGAATCAAATAAAAAAGGGAGCTCGCATGCTCTATGATCAAAGTAAAAATGCTTATAAATATAACAATATCATTGTCCTATTCTACCACTACTCCCATGAGGAGTCTGAAGAGGCGACTGTCACTGTTGTACTCTTTGCATAGTGGACGGCCTATCATATGGTCCTATCCTGGGTGGACCTGCCACATCATCTATGCTTTAGGTCTGGCTGTGAGACCTACTCCGAGAACTGCCACTATGTGCTTGTGAATAAGTGGGAGCTCTCCTCTCAGGCGGTACCTCTACCTCATAAAGATCCTTGTAATATCTCTCTTGATCCCTAGCTCTAACTAACTCTCGTGCGAAGGCTACAGCTAGCCTAGTACATAATGCCCTTAGCTCAATAAATCTGCCCTTTTCCTCCTGCCATCTGATGACTACCTAATCCCTATCTAGAAGGGCACTATCCCTCTCCATCTGCATATCATCTCTCTCTACATTCACAACCCTCACCCTCTCCTCCAAGGCCTCTATATGAGCCTGCAACTCAGCAACACTATCTCTGGGAGCCTCCTCATCCTATTGTTATCTCTCCCCTACCTCTGCATCCCAATCCTCCACAATCCTATCCCAAAGCTCCCTCTCTTGCTCCCCCATTGGCTCCTCCTCACCATAATCTACCAAAATTCCAAGGACATCAATCTCCATACCATCCCTCTGAGCCTCCTCCTCTCCATGTTCCTCCCCTGCTATCTCCTCAACTGCATGCTCTCCCCCAATCTTTGCCTCTCCTCCACCGCCAAGTTCTAACATGGGTATATCCTCACCCTCACCCTCCACCTCACGAATAGGTGATAGTCCACCTCCTCTACCACCTCTACTCCCTTGTCAACCTCATCGACCACCTCTACCATCATCACCGCCTCCTCTACCACCCATACCTCTAGCCCTACCTCCACGCCAACCTCTAGGCCTTGTACCTCATCTCTCAATTGGAGTCGGCTGATCTGGATCTATATAAGGAATAGGTCAGTGCTCTACCCAACAAACATCATATGTTCTTGTCATGTCGGGATCTGCCACACCACCCCTCCATCCCCACTATATAGGTTGTAGCGTTTGAATTTCTTCCTATGTGTTAGCTATAGGAGTCATGGGCCCCCATAATGGAACCTCTCTTGACGACCGAGAAAACTCAACTCACCCTCGAGGCTTGTCCTGAACCTCTCCAAACTGTCTCAACACTCAATCTGGAAAATGCCTCTCAATAATGTGCACACTGGACACTGTCCTGCCAATCAAATACTGAGTCTATCAAAAAAATGAAAAATGTCTATCCTCATCTGACCATCGACATTAGTCCATATAAGGTCTCCAAGTAAACTTAACTAGAGTATCTAAGGCATGTCTCCAATAACCCGTGTCACCAACATGACACTATGTAATTTTTCCCACATAACAAAAAACATATGGAGATCTAGTATCCCGATCAGAAGTCACTGGGGGATGGAACACAACAATGTGTTCCCACACCTAGATCATCAGTAGGGTGGTACCACAGCTCATCGACTATGTGTCTCTGTATGCAATGTCATGCAAATAAAAATACAACATGGCCAGTAAACATGGCCCCCATTCATAAACTACCCCTCACTCTAACATCCCTACTAGCATCTCCCCCCACCCAACAGGAAATCCATGACCTCGATGGTCAGGAAAAACTATACCCGCAATCAATGTATAAAATATACAATCAATATGCTCATATCTCTCTGCTAGTACATGCCATCCAATCCCATAGTGCTCAATGCCTAGCCATCTAATATCATCATATACATAGAATCTAGTAATCTCACTGTAACCTCTCTGAGTATCATACATAACCCTCTCACCCCTAACAGGAAATCTCAAAATCCTATACACATCCTCTAAAGTGATTGTTGCCTCTACAGTAGGAAAATGAAAGGAGGAGGTATCAGAATGCCACCTCTCACAAAGTGCAATCAACATACCTTTGTTTACCTGAATAGTGGGCATGGTATAGACATGGTGCAACCCTAATCTCCAAATCATGCAGGTCTTGACACTATGAAGGTCATCTCTAAGCTCATATTTTGTTAGCCATGACTCCTGAGTGTATATCAAATCTAATACAACCTGCAAGGGCATCAAAATACTGTGTTAGAAAACAGAAAATTCATCTTTGCATGACAAACTTTTTCAAAATTTTAACAGTCAAATGTGTCGCTTCAGTTTCAAATGAGGTGCACAATCTCAAATGTGTCATTAAAATTTTCATATTTGGTGCACAATATCAAATGTGTCGCTTACACATGCATATGCATTGCAAAATTTCAAATGCATCACAAAATCAAAAACACCTACCTATCAGACATATGCATCATTTTATTTGCAATTGTGGTACAATTATTATTGCCTATTCTAACATGCAAATGTTATGCATAAATACAATTGTGACACAAAACCCTACATGTGACACTAGCTAAATCAATTGTGGTGCAATTATACATATGCGGTGCAACTTACATCACATGCATTGATTTCCTAAAAAGACCTAAATGACCTAGACATCTTTTTACATATGCGTCATTTCGCAAGCACATGCGTCGCGTACAAATGCATATGCGTTGATTATCAAATGATGCATATGAAAATTAACTTTTAAGTGCCTAGAAAAGCGTGATAAACAAAATTTCAAAAGATGGTTTAGGGGTACATACCGAGGTCCTACATTAGTGGGGTGTCTGAATGACCAGATGCGATATCCATGATGCTCAGAGTATAGAATGGGCAATATCTTTACTCAAAGCTCAGAGAAAAAATCACTTTTCTTCAATTCTTTAGGGTGCAAATGAATTGATTTTCACCCAAAATCCTATTCATACCTAGGGTTTTGGAGGGTTTTTTTCCATTTCTTTTCCAAATCACTATGAAATCAATTTATTTCACCACCATCGAACTTCTGACTATCAAATTACCTAATCAAGACAATTTCCAAATTTTTCAATTTTTTTTCAAAAATTGTCATTTTTCTTGAGGGGACATCCCCTAACCTATTTCACACCAGGGCACGATAGGCGCATGATTTAAATAATTTTCTTTGACACAAAGGCGAAAATGACATTGTATCAAAGAGGGGCAAACTGTGGACACTAAAATACTGGTCTAGGCTTGCGACACCATTTTCGACATAGTCTTCATATTCATAGTCATGATTAAATAATGTTCATTATTTAATAACTTTCTAAAGTCACCTTTCTTGATTAATTAAATAAATCTTATTTATTTATTACGTCACTAATTAATTAACCCCTTTTCTAAATTAAATAATTATTATTTAATTTATATTTTTATCAAATTTTCAGACTATAATTAAATATTCATCTCGAATTATTTAATTATTCAATAACCTTTTTGACAGTTAATTAAATAAATATTTATTTATTTAATTAAAACTCTGAACTTTGAATGTTGAATTAAATAATCATTTAATTCATAAATATTTTTTATTCTTCTAATATTCCTCTGATTAGATAATCGCTTAGTTATCTGATTATTCACCTACAACTTAAGTCGAGATATAATTCATTAGTCAGTTATCTCCTGATTTATTCCTGACGAACAAACCTTCTGGTTTAATCAGTCAGTCTTATTCTTCTGCATGCAAACTATTATTAATTAAATAATTCATTCATGCATTCGAACACAATGTTTCTACTTCATCTTTTACATGCAATTCTTATTCTTCCAATTTTCAAATAGTCTCAACATCAAATTAAATTATTATTTAATTTAATCTCTATCATGTAGACTTTTTCACTCACATTGTAACTGACACAAATCTCTATCGCATGGCATTCATCAATCTTGATCATCGATCTCTCTTTTGAATCTAATTCGATCATTCAAAAACCAATTTTCTATAAATTGACCTGACATTCATCATTATTCTTCCTCCCAAAATCTTTATACTTTAGGAAGCTCATAATCTTTGATATTTTGCTAAGTCAATAGTTAGTACGCCATAATTACATACTTAAGAAATCTGAGGGCAACTATCGTACAATGAAAAAATGCAAAAGTGAAATTGAGGTCATTCGAAGGAATATACAGATGTTCGGTGAGATCAATCTTGTTTATAGTGTTTTATATTTCTTTGTTCTTTATTGTTAAATGTATGATTAGATTAGTGTTATTATTGCTTTTATTGCATAACCATCTTGTTTGAGTCTTATTTCCAGTGTTACAAGACTTATTTGGAGACCTTCAAAGTCCAAGAATGGCTGCCCAATCAGATTTTTTAAGTTAAAGGAGGGCTACCCAATCAGAGATTTGATGAACAAGGAGTTGTTTCTAGTCATGCATGAAACAGATCAAAAGGAAGGAATGCAAGATCTCTCCAATCAGCCCATGTATTTTCTAGAATTAGAAATCATGGAGAAGGTTTCCACTTCAAAGGAAGGTGAAGCATTGAGTTTCAAAAAAAAATCATCTGCTTTTCATTCTCTTCTCTCAAAAAATTGAATGCGTGGAAAAATACTTTGAGAAAGGGAAGATATTTTTTAGAACCAGTTAATGATTATGTGTAACCTCTCTATATCATTCAATAGAGTAGGTTAGGGTATGCTTAATTTTTTCAAATAAGTTCTTTGCACATGCTATTTCCTCTTCTCTAAGGCTGTAAGCATGTACTTTTCTATACAAGTTTTTGCTCTAAAAACTTGTAGTGGATATTTTGGAATTATGGATGAATGGTTGGTGCAGTAAAAATAATGATGAAGCAATCTGAGTTAGTATTCAATGTAAAAGATCAGGTTGCAACTCTCAAAAGTTGAAGAAATTATTTGCGTGTAGCATGAAGAAAGTGAACCACAACTCATGCTTGATGGTTGCATGTAAAAATAAGATAAAATCAGGTATTTACTTTATTATTTTACTCTTATTCAACTTAAAGTTCTTTCATTTTACTCAATCCACTCAAAAAGAAAAAAGAAAAATTACCTAAAAGCATATTTTGAGATTTATGGACTATTTAGGAGCTACTGGGAGCTAATAATAATTTTAAAAAAACCATCTAAAAGCAATTCTATTATTTAAGGAGAAATTTGAACCTATTCAGAGCTATTTTGGAACTATTCAAGAGTTGTTAGGAGCTACTCGGAGCAACTACTAAAAAATGAATTTATTGAATTAGAAGGCTCATTATGAGTTGTAGAGGGACCTGCAACATTTAAGGTGTGGGAGAAATGATGAGACCATAATTTGTCTTATATTTTATCAAAGAAAATCATCTATTTCTTCTTAATGCATTAGTGTTAAAGTGGATTTGAGTAATGATTGAAAGTTCTTTAGCTTGTTTAAAGTAGAATATAAAGTAAATGCTTGATTTATTTTTAGTAATTAAATGTGATATAAATTTCCTATATTATGTCTCCATGAATTTATTAAGATGATCTAATTTAGATAAATGAGTTATTAAATAACTCATGGTAAGAAGAAGTTGCAAACACTTGCAACAGAGATCTCTAGACACTTGAAGCAGTTAACTCCTAACAACTTTAGAAGGATTTGAAGAAATAATGAGAAGATAGAGAAGAATTCCAACACATTCCAATATTTTTGTAAAGTTAATGAGTATCAATCACTCCTAAATTGGTGGATAAGCATGTAGTTCATGATAGCTCATCAAATCTCTTCATTGGTGGCTAAGCATGTAGTACATGACAACTCATGAGATCTCTTCTGCCACATTATATTTCAATAACTCAACTTATTAAGTGTCATTAATGATAGTGGAATATTCTTAAAGATAATCAACAAATATTTGGTCAAGAAAGCTAAAGAACAAATGCTTCATTCATCTGGAGAGCTAAAGGTTCCCTAAAAATCAGGCACCCAAAAATTGTCAAAAATTTAGTCTTAGTAAAAAAGCGATATCTCCATCATTTCTCAACAAAATTCAGAAATTCAAAATAATCTCGAAAGTAGATTGGAAGGGATAAAAACCCTTTTGAGAATTTGGCATTATTTTCATCAGGGAAAGAGTAGTACGTGACAAAAAATGACTGATACAAAGGTGGCGTGATGGAGGATAGCAACTTTAGTTTTTTAAAGTTTTGTAAACGATACCTCAAAAATAGGATCTTGGATCCATATTCTTAGTGGATTGGTTGGGTAGATATGGAATATGAATTCTATAAATACAATGTAAAAATTTGATCAAAGTGTGGAATTAGAAAGGCTTTTTTTAGCCTGAGGAAATAGGATAGTTTTATTTTCATTTCCAATAATCTATTTCCAACTTTCTAGAGTAAATTTGAATTCAAACAAGCTTTTAATTTACAGCAATATTTTCATTTCCAGAAAGTGTGAAGTATTTTAACCTTTTCAATTCTTGCAAGTGTTCCTTCGATTAGTTACCTTTCATGCAAATAGGATTTATTTCTGCAAGTAGAATAGACTGTCAAGCAAGTTTTCTACTTTGTCTCTTATAGACAACCATGGACACTACCTTGGATTGATAAATTAAATGATGGGGATTACAATGACCCCATCAGGATCCATCTACATGTATGATTTTTGGAGGGATTTCATTTTCGAAAGAGCTTGAGTTTCATCCAAACAGGTCCACATTGTAGGATTGTTTTTGTTATTTGATGTCCACTTCAAGAGTTTCCATAGGCTACTATGGTGGTAAAAATATTTTTGAATCAACATGGAGATATGCAATCTATTGGAAATTATTAAGGAGTCCTGAAGATCATGATTTTAGCTCATGAAAAGGCATGCACATGGAATGCAAGAAAGTTAACAAGTCTATTGATTCTATGAGGTCCTATCACTAGCATAAGGTTCATACTCATGGTCTTCAATAATTGTATGTTTTTAGTGATTATTTAATGTGTATTTGATAAGAATTGTATTTATAGTAGACTATGTGGGAATAGATGGAAAATAAGACATCATAGGTGCTTTGTGATAGTCATGAATAAAGCTTATCCCAGGTTCATGAATGATAAGAGGTTATTGTATATCATTTAGTTGTCTAAAATAATTTTAAGAATGTACAAGCTTCAGCACAGCAAGGGACAAGTTCTTTGTGGAAGTCATGAGACCTTAGCCAAATAATATGTATTGCATAAAACCCATCTAAGATATTCAAGTACCAGGGTTTGCATTCTTTTTGTTTCAATCATTTAACAGTTGTTAAGGTAAGAAGATTGTGAAAACATGATACTTCCTCAGTCATAACTTTGGAAGACAAGGATGTTGACTATTGTTGCATCACACTATCCAAGTAAATGTTTTGATATCATAGACAATCCATATAGAGAAACATGAGTTGTTGGAAAAGGTGATAAATAATGTGACGGTGCAGTTCTTAAATAATAAATGGATAGTGGCAGTTGTAATGGTCCCTTGCAAGAAGAAAGCAATAAAGCCAGGTGCAAGACTGATGGAAATTTGGTGCAAGAATCATTATGTACACCTTGAAATTTTAACTAGGAAGAGCCAGCTATTGACAATCGTTGAAACCAGGTGGCAGGGGCTATTTGATACATAATAGTATCCATTCAAGTGTTGATAAGGATAGCTTCATTTTATATTACGAAAGAAGAGAAAATATTTTCAATCTGTGTTTTGGAACAGTAAGCAAGAATGATTCCAAAAAGTCTAAGTTAATGCAAGAGGTTGAAGAGCAAGCTAGTTGAGTGACAACATTATGTTCCCATGAACTAAGGAAACAATTCCATATAGGATAGTCATATATTTGAGAAAAAATTGTCCAAAGTATAGTGGCAGTCATGGCATATAGAGCAGTCAAACAAACAAGGTGGAAGTCCTCTTGGCTAGACTAAAGATAGTACTTCAAGGATGAGATGTTCTTGTGAAATTTATGTGTGGAAAAGATTGAAGAATGGTGTTTTTCAAGAGTATATCATAGTTTTTTGAAGGCAATGGCCTATGGAAAATCAAGTGAAGACATTTATTCAAAGAGGCATGAATAATTAATGAATGAGTGGCAGGTATAACTGGAAGGTAAAGGGGGAGGATGATTTTGTTAGTTGACATGTAGAGGTCACAGTGGATAGCTATACATAAATGAGAAATCTATAGATCTGTCACTGACCTAAGATTGTAGTTTGGAAGATAGTTGAATGAAGGAGCATGGAAGCATAGGTAAACAATAGAGGTAGGAAACTAATGGAGCAAGGGTAGATTATATCAATAGCCAAGGTCTTTATGAACAAAACAAGGGAAAGAGTTTGCATTATAAATTTCATCTCTCAAAATGCAGCAAGACAGCATCAAGTTAGTGAACGGGGCAACTAAAAGCAAGACATAGAAAAAATTTCCTAGGTCTATCATGAAGGTATGATAACTATTGTGAGAAATTGGAGCTCAGTGCAAGGTGATAGTTAAGATAGGGGTTTCATGGTAGATAATAATTCCCTTCATAGTTTCAAAATCTTAGCTGATTAGTCTTCAAGTATGCATAGAAAGTCCTTACCAAAAGCTGATAGAATATTCCTTTCAAAATATTCATAAATAAAGTCTTAGATTTGTAATAAAGCATGAGAGTCACCATGTTACAAAACTGGCAGTCATGATTAATAGCCTATATTAATTTAAAATACAACCACTTCTGATAGATGGGGTAGAGTGATGTGAAGGACTATGAGTTAAAAGAAGAGAGGAAACCAGAAGGACAGTCAAAGCAAATGTTTTAAAGGGCGGTTTGAATGTAGAGAACACAATCACTAGAGGAGAAAATGAAGAGTTCCAAAGGTGGTAATTCTTTTGCGTGTAGACACTAATTCAACCATGGATCAAGAAGAGTGTGTAATTCCACCAAAGAAATTAGACAATGATGATAATTTAGTGATGCAAGGGCATCAAGAGCCTCATTAGGCATAATTTTTTTTATTTTTGAGTTTTGGGGTCTAATAAGGTCATTTATGACCATGTGGGATCATGTTGATCCATTTTGGAGTGTTAATAGGGTCTTTGATTAAAAAGTGTAAAATTTGTCATGTTGCTCAAAAAGTTGTCATGCAACTTTGGAAAGGTGTCAAAAAGCAAAAAATAGATATATCCAAATGAAGAAACCATTACAAAACAGTTGGGATTGGTTGAAAATGTATGAAGGAACCTTCCAAAGTTGAATAAAGTTTTAGAGAAACTGATTTTGAAGTTTTGGTGAATAGAAGTAAATTTTTTTATGTGTTTTCTAATGTTCCAATCCTGTTATTTCACTGTGTATGACCTATATGATCTATATGTTCATCTAAAACTAATTGAACTGTGTTTGCATGTGAATCTACTCCATTTTTATTTTTGTTGCATCAATTTTTGTTGATTATTTAGAAAGTTATTATATTTTCTCTAAAAACTATCAAAATCCTACTTAGGGTAACCCGAGAGGGGAAATAAAGATGTAGCTCAACCTTCCACTAGTGGAAAATCACCACAATGGGTGGAAAGGTCTATAATTATGTACTTTACCTTGTTCCAAGTTTGCAAGGGCCCAATTTGAGGTTTGCACATGCTTCTAGTGGATTGTAGGTCTGATATTCTATATGTACCAGACTATGAAGGTTGTGAAGGGTAGTTTGTATGCCATCAATGCAAGATTTGTGTGTTTTGTGATTGGAGAAGGTGTGGAGAGTGTGTATGAAGGTCTTACAGACCTGTACAAGGAATTATTGACAAGTGGTAATCCTTTTTCTTGATTTCGTTCAATGTTCATGTTGAGACATTCTTTGGGGCAACAAGTTGTAGGTTGGTGGAATGTGATTCCTACAAGTCCAAGTCTTAATACTTTGAGAACCATTTTTCTTGTGTTGGATCAAGCCTAGGACAATCCTAAATAGTTCCTTGTTACATTGTTCCTTTCTTGTTATGATGATAGGCAGTTGTATTGTTGAGTACAAGCCATTATTAGGGTGTTATCATTGTGACATGGTGCATGGAGTCAACTAGTGTGGTGAAAGGTATTGAAATAGTGTTGTCCCATGATTTTGTGTTGTCCTACCTTAGATTAGTTTATTACCTTCTTATGAATACCCTAAATACCAAGTCATCAACTGTAACAAGGTGTACTAATATGCCCCATATGTTTCTACCTATTAAGTCCTTAAGGGAATGCTTTGAATTAGTCAAGTTGTATTAAAATTTGTCCTTCCTCTACATCAAATTGGTATCAGAGCAAGGAAGATTAGTAAGAGGTCATAAATAAGTTAATTTTGAAGATTGGCCAAGATGCTTGCAAGGGTGAATGTGGAAAGAATAATCAGAGAGGTGAGAGACTCTCTTGCCCCAAAATTGAGATCCATAAGGGAAATCCTTGATGCAAGACTCATATCATTTGAGACCAACCAAAGAAGAGGAGTGGTCATAGGATATTTGAGTGACCAAGAAGAAGAAGTGGATGAAAATGTACGACAAGAAGTAGAAGAAGAAAAAAGAGATGTTGAAGAGAAGAGGTTGGAGAGATTGCTAAAGGAAGCTAAGAATGATGGTTCCAAGGTAAAAATATAACTTCTAGTATATTCAAGAAGTCTGAATGGAGAAAAATCCTAGATTAGATAGGAGAATTAGATAAATATTTTGAGTTTGAAGAGATACCTGAGGGGTAGCAAGTGAAATTCACAAGAAAAAAACTAAATGGACATGCATCCCTATGGTGTGATTATGTACAAGAAGAGAGGAAGAATAAGGGAAGAGAAAATATTGTATCTTGGGATAGAATGGTTACAAAATTTAAAGGTAAATTCCTACCTAGTGATTATGCCATTCAACTATATAGAAGGTTGCAAAATTTGAAGCAAAAAGACATGGATGTGAAGTCCTACATAGAAGAGTTCTACAAACTAGGCATAAGATCAGGCCATATGGACGAAGATGTTGAAAAAGTTGCAAGGTATTTGAATGGGCTAAACTATAGCCTACAAGATGAAATAAGTCTCACAAGCCCAAGAACCATAGAAGAGTGTTATTAGTTGGCCATCAAGGCTAAAGACAAGTAAAAAAGGAGACAAGAGAATAAAAGAAGAGGTAGGGGAAGGACAAATTTCAGAGGAAGGGGGACTTTTTCTGGTAGAGGATAGTTCCAAAGATCTCAAGGAGAGAAAACTAACTCACGAGAAAAACCATCAGATTCAATGGGTAGATTTAGAGGAAGAAGACCAAATTTTAGAGGCAAATTCGGCAATAGAGGAGGCTCAAGTGGATTCACTGGAAAGTGTTACAAATGAAATAAATTTACAAGCCATCAAGCATGGCAATGCCTTAAGGAGCAGTCATCTACTTCTTCTAAAGGTGAGAGGAGAAATTAGATTGCACAAGGTGGAGATGATGTTGAAAGTGTTAATTCCCCATCACAAAATGCAGAACCAAAAGTTGGAGAGTCCTTATTGATGAGAAGAACCTTGATTAAAGTGCTTGTGGAGAAGGAACCACCTCAAAGAAATTCACTCTTCAGGACTACATGCAAATTACAAGGTAAATGTTGTAAATTTGTCATTGATTTTGGAATTATAATAATTTGGTTTTAGTTGAAATGGTAAGAGTTAAAGTTGCAAATATTGCCTCATGCCACTCCATACAAGGTTTCTTGGTTAAAGAAAGGGAAACAAGTGTTAGTGAATGAAAAAACCTGGGTAGAATTCCATATAGGGGGTTATAAGGACAAGGTTTTGTGTGAAATCATCCCTATGGATGTTTGTCATGTGTTTCTTGGTAGACCATGGCAATATGATAGAAATGCAAAACATGATGGTAGAAAGAACACATATGTCATAGAGAAGTATGGAGTCTCATATACTCTAACACCATTGAAAGATGAAGACAAAACACCACAAGTGAAATCCAATGTGATGTTGGTAGCAGAGAAGGAAGTCATAAAGGCCATGGAAGAGGAGAATATGGGTTTTTCCATCATAGTCAAGCCTAGGTCTGTTATGACAGCAGCAAAGAAAGAAGAGTTGCCTTTGGAAATTCAAAACTTGTTAAAGAAGATTGTTGATATAGTAGTGGATGAACTCCCAAAAATATTGCCTCCTATGAGGGATATTAGTCACCACATTTATTTCATATCAAGGGCTAGTTTTCTTAATAATACAACATAGAAGATGACACCACAATAGAATGAGGAGATTAAGAGACAAAGTCCAAGAATTGCTTGATAAGGGGCTAGTCAAAGAAACCCTTAGTCCTTGTTCGGCTCCCACTATCCTAGCACAAAAGAAGTGAGGTGAATGGAGGATGTGCACTAGTTCTAGGGCCATCAATAATATTTTAATCAAATATAGATTCCCCATACCACATATGTAAGACTTGATGGACTGTCTAGGTGGAGCATGCTACTTTTCCAAAATAGACCTCAAGAGTGGGTATCACCAAATCAAGATCAGACCAGGGGATGAATGGAAGGAAAAATTTAAGAAAAATGAACATCTTTATGAGTGGATTGTAATTCCTTTTTCTCTCTCAAATTCACCCAACACCTTCATGAGTTTTATGAATGAAGTTCTCAATCCTTTTATTTGTAAGTTTGTAGTGGTTTATCTTGATGACATTCTTATTTTTAGTAAAACTAAGGAAGAGAATTTGCACCATTTGGATTTGGTTTTAAGAAGATTGAATGAAGAGAAACTAATGATTAATTTGAAGAAATTTTTGTTTATGAATACATAGTTGGTATATCTTGGTTTTGTGGTTACAAAAGGAACCTTGAAAATGGATCCAAGCAAGGTTGAAGCTATACTAAGTTGGCCTCCACCCAAATTAGTTGCTGAGGTAAGAAGTTTTCCAATGTTTGGAAAGTTTTAATTGGAAGTGTATTAAGGTTTCAGTCATGTTTGTTCTCCAATCATTGATACCATAAAGGGGGATAAGAGGAAAAAGTTTGTTTGGACTAGTGAAGCTGAAAAGATTTTTGAGTATTTGAAAAAGAGGGTAGCAAAGCAGCCCATATTAGCCCTACCAAATTTCAATTAGGTGTTTAATATTGAGTGTGATGCAAGTGGATATGTCATAGGGATAGTGTTGAGTCAAGAGGGCAGGCCCATTTCCTTATTTAGTGAAAAACTCAATGAGGCTAAGAAGAAATACTCTTCCTACGACCTAGAGATGTATGCTTTGATTCAATCCTTGAAAAAGTGGAGACATTACCTACTTCCCAGAGAGTTTATATTCTATATCGATAACCATGCCCTCCAATTTTTGAATAGTCAAGAGAAACTATCATAGACATGTTAAATGGGTAGAATATTTGCAAGGTTTTACTTTCACCATTAAGCATAAGAAGGGGAAGTCCAATAAAGTATTTGATACTTTGAGTAGAAGGGCTGTAATAGTGTAGGAAATTCAGTTGCAAAGCGTGGGAGTTGAATCCTTGAAAAGTATGTATCTTGAAGATGTAGATTTAAAAGGAATATATGCATGTTGTAAGTCGCCTTGTAGCAGAAATAATGATAAGTGAGCTGATTTTCTGATTCAAGATAATTTTTTGTTCAAGGGAGCACAACTTTGTGTCCCTAAGTGTTCAATGAGAGATAATTTGATAAAAGAGAAGCATAGTGGTAGTCTTGCAGGTCATTTTGGTCTTGATAAGACCTTGGAGTAGTTAAGAAGGAACTATTTTTGGTATAAAATGCAAACTAATGTAGGGAAAATTATTGAGAAATGTGTTATTTGTCAAAAGAAAAAAGAGAGTAGCACAAATGCAGGCTTGTATTAGCCTCTTCCTATTCCAAATAGGCCTTGGGAGTCTATAAGTATGGATTTTTTAATGGGTTTACCAAAAACAACTAGAGGTTTTGATTCCATCTATGTTGTATTAGATCAGTTCTCCAAGATGACACATTTCATCCCATGAAAGAGCACAAATTATGCCTCTTATGTTGCGGGTTTATTCTTCAAGGAAGTGGTAAGGGTTCATGGTTTTCCTTTGAGTATTGTTTCAGATAGAGATAGTAAGTTTGTTGGGATTTTTTGGAAAACTTTGTGGAAGAAACTTGGCAATAACCTTAGTTTTGGTTCTACCTATCACCCTCAAACTAATGGGAGAACCGAGGTGGTTAATAGGAGTCTTGGTAACCTCTTAATATGTCTTACAAAAGAGAATTATACTCAATAGGATATGATTTTTCCTCGGGCATAATTTGTATATAATGATTTTGTGAATAGAAGTGTGGGTAAGATTTCTTTTGAAGTTGTTTATGGTTTGCAGCCTAGAGGATTCTTTGAATTGAGGAATACCAGTGGAATGGAGAGGATGAGTGTTGAGGGTGAGAAATATTTTGTGGCTATGAAGAATATTCACCAACAAGTCAAGGACCACCTATCAAGAAGTGTGGACAAATAAAAACAACAAGCTGATATGAAGAAGAGAGAAGTCAATTTCAAGGTTGGGGATTTGGTTCTATCTCATCTAAGAAAGAAGATATTTCCCAAGGTACAATACTCCAAATTGCAGATGAAGAAGATTGGACCTTGCGGGGTTGTTCACAAGTTTGGTCCCAATGCATATGAGATTGAATTACCAAGTGGGATTGGTATTTCACCTATATTTAATGTATCTAACTTGTACCCTTTTCAAATGGGATGTTGTTGTAGGTAATAAGGTAGGTTCCCAATCATTTGTAGATGATTAATTGATCCAATACCTTCCTCCTAGCAAACCTCTAGAGTTGGAGTGCATCCTTGATACAAAGGAACTCAAGAAGATAAGAAACACAACATATCTTCAATATTTGGTCAAGTGGAGGGGTCTTCCTATGGAATATGCTACTTGAATGTCTAAAGGTGATATTATCAATCATGGATATACTTTTTCAGACCTACACTCAAGTGGGACTTGAGTTTTCTTCCCCTTGGGTGTATGGTGAAGGGGCACGAGGAGCCTCATTAGGCATACTTTTTGTTATTTTTGAGTTTTAGGTTGCTTGTGTGTTCTTGTGTCTAATGAGGTCATTTATGACCATGTGGGATCATGTTGATCCATTTTGGAGTGTTAATAGGGTCTTTTATTAAAAAGTGTAAAAGTTTTCATGTTGCTCAAAAATTTATCATGCATCTTTGGAAAGGTGTCAAAAATAAGAAAAAATTACATGCAAATCAAGAAACCATTGCAAAATAGTTAGGATTGGTTGAAAATTTACTAATACACCTTCCAAAGTCAAATGAAGTGTTAGAGAAACTTATTTTGAAGTTTTGGTGAATAGAAGCAAGTTTTTTTCTATGTTTTCTAGAATTGTAGTCCTGTTATTTCACTATGTATAGATTTTGCGATCTATATGTTGATCTGAAACTTATTGAAATATGATGACATGTGAATCTGCTCCATTTTTATTTTTGTTGCATCAATTTTTGTTGAGTATTTAGAAATTTATTATATTTTCTCTAAAAACTATCAAAACCCTACTTAGGGTAACCTGAGAAGGGAAATAAAGATGTAGGTTGGCCTTCCACTAGTGTAAAATCACCACAATGGGTGGAAAGGTCTATAATTATGTACTTTACCTTGTTCTGGGTTTGTAGGGGCCCAAATTGAGGTTTTTGTGTGCTTCTAGTGGACTGTAGGTTTGATATTCTATATATATTAGACTGTGCAGGTTGTGAAGGGTATTTTGTATGCCATCAATGCAAGATTGGTGTGTTTTGTGATTGGAGGTGTAGAGAGTGTGTATGAAGGTATTATAGACCTATTCAAGGAAATGGTGACCAGTGGTAATCCTCTTTCTTGAGTTGGTTGAGTGTTCATGTTGATACATGCTTTGGGGAAGCAAGTTGCAAGTTGGTGGAATGTTATTCCTACAAGTTTGAGTCATAAGACTTTGAGAACCATTTTTCTTGTGTTGGATCAAGCCTAGGACAACCCCAAATAGTTTCTTGGTACATTGTTCCTTGATTTTTGTGATGATAGGTAGTTGTACTGTTGAGTATAAGTTATTATTAGGGTGTCATCATTGTGACATGGTGTATGGAGTCAACTAGTTTGGTGAAATGTATTGAAACAATTTTGTCCCATGATTTTGTGTTGTCCTACCTTAGATTGGTGTGTTACTTCTTATGAATACCCTAAATACCAAGTCATCAATTGTGACAAGGTGTACTAATATGCCCCATATGTTGCTACCTATGAAGTCCTTAAGGGAATTCTTTGAATCAATAAAGTTCTATTAAAATATGTTCTTCCTCTACATCATTTAGTTCCTAAGAAAGTGTTCAGATAGATGCCAAATTTTAGTAGTTTTAGAGGTAAATCTTCCTACTAAAGTATTAAAACATCAGGAACTACAACATGTTGAAGTCACTATGTTTTGCACTATGAGAGGAATCATAGAAGTTAGTTTACAATGGTAAGAAGCATAAAGATATGATTGAAGTATGAGTTCAGAATGGTTCAATAAAGATGCATACTAGTAGTGAAAATGAGGAAATAGGGATGAGAGTGATATGGTGGAGCTAAAGTAAAGCAAATTTTTGATACTTGGTACTAGTTCAAAAAAGGGAAAGACACTTCTTGCAAAACTCTGACTAGGTGTAAAGGAAAAGTATTTGGCAAGATTTTCAATAGACATATTCTTCATGTATTCATTGTCCCTATGAATTGTTAATGTTGTCATGGAGCCACTTCTTGTTGCTACAATAGTATACCCTCTTATCATAAGTAGAGGGATAAAGTCATGAACATTATTCAAGTGAGTTGAATGAAGCTACTAACAAGTTTTGAAATATTTTTTTTAAGGATTATCATTGAATAGAAAGGAAAAAATAGTGAAAAATGTCCATGAAAATGGTGACAATAATATTTGATAGTGACTATGCAAGGAGTAGTTACAATCATGAAGATATTGTCATGCTAATCAAGTATCATGACATAGCAAAGGACATACCTATTACTTGATAGGAAGCACAAATGTATAACAAAACAAAGTATATGATGATAGTATGAAAGGTTGTAGGATTATTGTGTTTACTCTAGTCAATTAGGTTTAAGGAATTGAAGTTGAAGCAATTAAGAATATTTATTGGTTCGTTATGAATAGGTTGCAAAGGTGGAGATCCATTATGAAAAATTTCAAGCATGTAGGGTAGTTTTTTGAGTTGTGCAAAAAAATGGAGGAAATGTAGGATAATTTTGACCTACTTGTGACCCAATTTTAAAGCAGTTACAAGCACCTAGGAGCTGTTTGTGAAGCCTTTATGGTAGAAGAGGTCAAGGGAAGACTTTTTCAGCAAGTTCCAACACCTTTTTGGAGTATTTTTAGGGGTTGAAAAATAGCCATATCTATTTTGGATGAGCAAAGGAGTTTTGACTCAGCAAGTTGATGCAAGCACATGTCTTCTTTCTCAAGAACATGTTCCTATTATCTTGTAAGTTGTGGAGCAGCATAAAGCCAAGCCTTGGGTAGATTTTTAGTTAGTTATTTTCTCTCTTGGCATGCATTGTAATTCCATTTTTAAGCATATGCAATTGTATGTAATACCTTTTTGATCAACAAAATAAGTTTTTTTCACCTTGTCATTTGTTGTTTATTGTGAAAATCTTTTAGATAGTTGATAAGTAATCTTGTGGTGATATTGTTTTCCCCTTGTTTTCTATCCTATTTTGCTTGCCTTTGAGCAGAAAGTATGCATCTTTGCAAGTCACAACTTATGTTAACTAGTTAGGAATAGATTTTATGTTGTGATAGCATGCATAGCTCCTTCTAAACACTATCTTTAACATAACAAGCCTTTTTATGAAACACTTTTTTCTATTTTACGTACAAAATAATAAGTTGTGTATGTGACAAGTTTATATTGTTGATCATTTTGAGTCTAAACAGTAGTATAGACTTTGAAAAAATCATTTGGTGCATCACCTTTGAAGGAAGTAGGTTCATTTTCAAGTTAGTCCTTATTATTTTCCTTGAAAAATTAGTAGCATAGGTTTAATTAGGTGAGGTTCCAAGGTAACCAACCCTCTCTATAGGTTCTTTCCATTATAGGTGACCCACAAACCTGGAAAGATCCCATGCTTCATAAGTAGGATGAGTTTTTCAAATTAGTAAGGGTGCACTATTTGGTGATAATAGTTTTTGGCACACTCAATGGGACAATTTCAGTTATCATAGTTCAAATTTTATCCTATTATTGTTGATATTTGGTGTGTATATCAGTAATTTCTACCTTTGGAGGAAAAATATTCACACATCTGGTGACTCCAATTTATTTTACCGGTTACAAGAAGATCAAGTGTCGGTATGTTATCAAACTTTTTACAAAATTTAGTCTTAATAATTCTTATTTTTAAGTATTTCAATGAGTTTCCAACCTGATTAAATGCAACATAATTTCTTAATTTCATGGAGATGTCTTTCATCACCCTCTATCTCATGAAAAAATTTCCTATATCTCTTCTTACCGGCCATACCAAACAAAACAACTTGCTTTTTTTTTCCCAAATTCCCATTAATAGCATGTTATCAACATTCTTATCATGCTTACCACCCACCAACCCTTACTCATTCTCATAATAAACCTTCATGCTCATATTCAGCCCCAAGAAGTTGTCTCTATTCCAAATCAACATGGTTGCTTTCCTAGTCAGCTCCAAAATAGTGACAATATGGGGATTAGCGACATCAAGAGCATATTGATAGACTTCAATAAGTGGTTGGATGATATCAAGAGACAAAAAGAGTTTTATTTTCAACATGAGGAGTTTTTGTATCAAGCATGTCAACACCAACAAGATTTGAATTATCAAAGGTAGAGATATGAGGAATCTCTTAGAAAAGAGATTGTTACCAAACAAGAGCAGATGAGGTTATTGCTTGCTCAAGTAGAGGACCAATCAGCTACTTGCATTCCAAATCACCCTATGAAGGAAGAGCTTCCCAAGTATGAAATCTCAAGTTTCAAGAAAGGTATTCCTTTTAAGTCTTCAAGTCAATCTTGTAATTTTGAGATTCCAAGTTTTAGGGACCTACATCCTTTGCAAGAGCCTAGTATCCCTCAAGAAAAACCTTCTCCAAAATGTATACTTCCTCAATAAACCCAACAAGACCTCTATAATCAACCCCCTTGTATTATCACCATTCATATTTGTAAAGATGATCCCATTGTTTATCAAGATAGTTGGTTTAGTGAGAAATAAAATGAGAATTTTGGGGAAGAACAAGAAGAATATTTTGTTGTTGGTATCCTTGCAAATCAGTTAAAAGAGGAAAAATCATACTTTTTGCAAGGGAGTGATGAGCATAATAAAGTAGGACAATAATATGAAATATAAGTATGAAAGTTTTGAACATGAAGTGTTGATTGATTTATTTGAAGAACTCCCATATTTTGTTAAGGATGAAGAGAACATGCCTATGATAACTAATCAGTTTGGACAGCGAGGCAATAAACAAGAAAGGGCTGATGTAAATGAGGTTTTAGCATTCTCATTTGATAAACTTCCTTCTTTCATTTAGCAAGAAGAAGGGAGTATACATATTTCAACCTCATCACAAGTTTTAGGGAAAATAGAAGATAAGAATGAGCATGAGAAGATGTTGGTTTATGAAGAGGCACATGAAAAAAACTTTATTTTAAAAAATATAGAAGAATTTGATACACATAAGGTTGCTAATCAAACTAAGTATGAAGTCAAAATTAGTCCTCTTATACAAAAAATCAAGGAAGAGGTTGAAGAGGACTTATTTTGGGATAATATGGAGGTGCTTTATTCGAACTTAGTTGTTAAATCAGCACCTCTACAAGAGGAAAATCATGAGAAGCAAGGATATGGTGCAAAATTCTTAATACCTTCACAAAATCAACCAACATAAATGAAGCAATCAAATCATCATGATGATAAGACAACAGACCAAAAGCAAGACACTAGCAAGGAGATTTCAAAGTTTGTATTTTCAATAGCATGTCCAATCAAACATTTTGCAAGGATGGAGGTGAAAAAGAAAAAAATCATCAAGAGTCATGCTTGCACCAAGAATTAAGTTGCAGCTAAAGGAGAATGCATTCAACCCACTTATCCACCTCAAAGTTGTAGTATGTTTGGTCAACATGAAGAGGTAAGTGGAATTATTTTCATTTTCCAAGAAGTATTGTATCAACTGGTTGAACATTTGACATTTCTTCACTTCCTCATGGTTGCACATAAACATGTGAAATATTGAAAACTAGTGAGAAAAGGAAGCTACTTCAAGGAATGAGTGAATGGTTTTGTTTCAATAACTTTTTATTGCTGGTTAGTGTAGGTTGTGATAGGTTTCCTTTCATGTCAATAAGTGTTGATGCACAATGTTTAAGGTTTTTTTTTCCAAGTGTAGAAGCACAATTAGTTAGTTGTTTTGTTAGTTGTTTGGGAGGTGTTCCAATTGGTTGTCAAGTCCGGTTTTCAGTTTGTTTTAGGTCTCTCTTGACTCCTATGCCCAATGGATATGTGAGGCTACTAGTCTTGTAAGTTTTAGCAGGAAAAGCATCCACAAAGGTCACCAAAAGTATTATTATATTTTTCCCCTTGGTTTAAATAGTCATACCAAATGATGAATATGGTTAAGAAAGTATTGGTGAAATATTAGAATTTGGGAGTCCAAAAATTTCTTCCAAAGATAGAAGCTTGGTAACATGTCTCCAAGTGTTCATATACTTAAGTCATGTTTAACCTTTTAAAAACATCATAACATTTAATAAGGATTTAATAAACTTAAACTTTTCGATGGGATCCATCCATGTGTATGATTTTTGGAGGGAGTTCATTTTTGAAAGAGCTTGAGTTTCATCCAAACAAGTCCACATTGTAGGGTTTTTTTGTTATTTGATCTCCACTTCAAGATTTTCCATATGCTACTATGGTGGCCAAAATATTTTTGAGGCAACATGGAGATATGCAATCTATTGAAAATTATTGAGGATTCTCGAAGATCATGATTTAAACTCATGAAAAGGCATGCACGTGGAAGGAAAGGAGGTTAACAGGTTTGTTGATTCTATGAGGCCATATCACTAGCATAAGGTTCATACTCGTGGTTTTCAATAATTGTATGATTTTAGAGATAATTTATTGTGTATTGTATAAGAAGTGTATTTATAGAAGACTTTTTGGGAATAGATGGAAAAGAAGATATTATAGGTGCTTTGTGATAGTCATGAACAAAGCTTATCCTGAGTTCATGAAGGATTAAAGGTTATTGTGTATCATTTACTTGTCTGAATTTTTTTTAAGAATGTACAAGCTTCACCATAGCAAGGGACAAGTTCTTTGTGGAAGCTATGAGACCTTAGCTAAATACTATGCATTGCATAAAACCCATATGAGATATTTAGGTTGCTAGGGTTTGCATTCTTTGTATTTTAGTCATTTAATAGTTGTTTAAGGTAAGAATATTGTGCAAACATGATAGTTCCTCAGTCATAACTTTGGAAGACAAGGATGTTGACTATTGTTGCATCACATTATCCAAGTAAAGGTGTTTATATCATAAATAATCCATCTAGAGAACCATGAGTTGCTGGAGAAGGTGATAAATAATGTGATGGTTCAGTCCTTAAATAGTAAATAGACAATGACAATTGTAATAGTCCCTTGCAAGAAGAAAGCAACAAATCTAGGTGCAAGACTGATAGAAATTTGGTGAAAGAATCATTTCGTAGACCTTGACAGTTTAACTGGGAAGAGCCAGCTATTGATAATGATTGAAACCAGCTGACGGGGATATTTTCTACATGACAGTAGCCATTCAAGTGTTGATAAGGATAGCTTCATTTTATATTGAGAAAGAAGATCACACAATTTCAGTATGTGTTTTGGAACAATAAGCAAGAAGGATTCCAAAAATTCTTAGTTAATGCAAGAGGTTGAAGACCAAGCTAGTTGAGTGACAGCACTATGTTCCCATGATCTAGGGCAGCAATGCCATAGAGGACAATAATATATTTGAGAATAATGTGCCCAAAGTATAGTGACATCCATGGCATATAGAATAGTCAAACAAACAAGGTGACAGTTCTCTTGGTCAGACTAAAGATAGTGCTTCAAGGATGAGATGTTCTTGTGAAATATTTGTGTGGAAAATATGGAAGGATTATGTTTTTCAAGAGGATATCACAATTCTTTGAAGGAAATGGTCTATGAAAAAACAAGTGAAGACAATTATTCAAAGAGGCCTAAGTAGCTAAGGAATGAGTGACGGGTATAGCTGGAAGGTAGAGGGGGGTGATGATTCTATCAGTTGACATGTAGAAGTCGCAGTGGATAGTTATACAAAAATGCGCAATCTATAGATCTTTCACTAACCTAATAACCACATATTTCAATTTGGAATATATTTGAATGAAGGAGCATGGAAGCATAGGTAAACAATGGAGGTAGGAAGCTAATGGAGTAGGGGTAGATTGCATCAATAGCCAAGGTCTTGTTGAATGTAACAAGGGAAAGAGTTTGCACTAGAAATCTACTCTCTCAAAATGTAGCAAGACAACATCAAATTAGTGCATAGGGAAATTGAAGGCAAGAAATAGCACAATATACCCAGGTCTATCATGAAGGTATAATAACTATTATGAGAAATTTGAGCTCAGTGCAAGGTGATAGTTAAGATAGGGGTCTCATTTTAGAGAATAATTCCCTTCATAGTTTGAAATACCTAGCTGAGTAGTCTTCAAGTATGCATGGGTTTTCCTTAGCAAAAGATGATAGGAAATTCAATTCAAATCTACATAAATAAAGTCTCAAATTTATAATAATGCATGATAGTCACCATGTTATCAAAGTGATAGTCACAATCAATAGCCTATCTTGGTTTAAAATACAACCACTTCTCATGGATGGGGTAGAGCGATGTTAAGTATTGTGAGTAAAAAAAAAAGAGGAATCCACAAGGATAGTCAAAGAAAAGGTTTTAAAGGTTAGTTTAAAGGAAGAGATCATAGTCACTAGAGGACAAAATGAAGAGTTCTATGGGTGGTAATTTTTTTGGGTCTAGACACTAATCCAACCTTGGATCAAGAAGAGCATTTAATTCCACCAAATTAGTTAGAGAATGATGATAATTTAGTTCTTGTGAAAGTGTTCGGATAGATGCTAGATTTCAGTAGTTTCAGAGGTACCTCTTACTACTAAAGTATCAAAACATCAGGAACTACAACATGTTGAAGTCACTCTATGTTACCTATGAGAGGAATGGTAGAAGTTAGTTTACAATTTTAAGAAGCATAAAGCTATGATTGAAGTATGAGTTGATAAGGGTTCAATGAAGAGTCATACTAGCAGTGAAAATGAGAAAATAGGGATGAGAGTGATATGGTGGAGCTAAAGTAAAGCAAAGTTCTGATAGGTGGTACTAGTTCAAAATAGGGAAAGACACTTCTTGCAAAACTCTGGCTAGGTGTAAAGGAAAAGGATTTGGCAATATTTTCAAAAGCCATATTCTTCATGTATTCATTGTCCCTATGAAATTTTGAATGTCATGGAGACACTTCTTGTTGCTATAATAGTATACCTTGTTGTCATAAGTAGAGGGAGAAAGACATGAACATTATTTGAGTAAGATGAAGCTACTACAAAGTTTTGAAAGACAAATTTTAAGGATTGTCATTGAAAAAAAAGGAACAAATAGTGAAAAATGTCCATGAAAATGGTGATAGTAATATTTTATAGTGACTATGCAAGGAGCAATTCAATCATGAAGATATGCTCATTCTAATGAAGTATCATTACATAATAAAGGACATACCTATGACCTGATAGGAGGCACAAATGTATAACAAAAAAAATTATTTGATGATAATATGAAAGCTTGTAGGATTTACTGTGTTTACTATGGTAAATGGGGTTTAAGGAATGGAAGTTGTAGAAATTAAGGATATTTATTGGTTAGTTATGAACAAGTTGCAAAGGTGGAGATTAGTTATGAATAGTTCCAAGAATCTAGGGTATTTTGTTGAGTTGTGCAAAAAATGGAGGAAATGTAGGACAGTTTTGACCTAGTTTTGACCCAATTTTAAAGTATTTACAAGCATCTAGAAGCTATTTGTGAAGCCTTTATGGTAGAAGAGGTCAAGGTAAGACTCTTTTATCACTCCAATACCTTTTTGGATTAGTTCTAGGGGCTGCAAAATAGGCATATCTATTTTAGATGACCAAAGGAGTTTTGACTCAACAAGCTGATGCAAACACACATCTTCTTTCTCAAGCACATGTTCCTATTATCTTGTAAGTTGTGGACTAGCATAAAGGAAATCCTTAGGAAGAATTTTAGTTAGTTATTTTCTCTCTTGGCATGTATTGTAACTTGTTTTTCAAGTTCTTTCAAGCTAAGACAACAATTGTAACTCCATTTTCAAGCTTACACAGTTGTATGTAATACCTTTTCGATCAATAAAATGAGTTTTTTTTACCTTCTCATTTGTTGTTTATTGTGAAAATATTCTAGATAGTTGATAAGTAATCTTGTGGTGATATTACTTTCCCCTTGATCTTTGTCCTATTTTTCTTGCCTTTGAGTATAAAGTATGCATTTTTGCAGGTCATAACTTGTGTTAACTAGTTAGGAATAGAGTTTATGTTGTGATAGAATGCATAGCTCCTTCTAAACACTCTATTTAACATACCAATCCTTGTTATGATTTTCTTTTTCAAAAATGTACAAAATACTAAGTTGTGTATGTGATGAGTTTATATTGTTGATCATTTTGAGTCCAAACAGTAGGATAGACTTTGAAAAAATGATTTGGTGCATCACCTTAGAAGGAAGTAGGTTCATTTTCAAGTTAGTCCTTACTCTTTTCCTTTGCAAAGCAGTAGCATAGGTTTAATTAGGTGAGGTTCCAAGGGAACCAACCCTCTTTGGAGGTTCTTTCCATTATAGGTGACCCACAAACTTGGAAAGATCCCATGTTTCACAAGTAGGATGAGTTTTGAAAGTTAGTAAGGGTACACTATTTGGTGATAGCAATAAGATCTTATCTAGACAACTATGAATTTTAGAATAAGAAACTAGGACCTAGTGGAATTAACATGTAAATAAAATCTAGATATGTATAACACCTATTTACACCAACTAACATGTCTTCATACTTTATGTTGGTAAAAGAACTCAAATCAATGCCATGTTGTTTGAGCTCCATATCTCATAGGATACACAAGGTAGTAGCCAACCTATGCATGACTTTAGAGCTGATTTGGATAAAATTTTCAAATTTTATTTAAGGGAATCCACTTTGGTTTTGAGTTTAACCAAATCAATGGTATTTTTTTCATACTTAGTTCACCCTTTATAGGTGGGTTCATTAGTTGGAGCTAGACCAGTTTCTTCTAAATATATAGATTGGGGCATTCATCTCTTAAAACATACTATCACTCACGCTTTCAAGGGTCACATTCATTTCCTCTTCCTCATTATATTTTTCCTCATCTTACATATAATCATTAGAAGCCTCCCCCTCCTTGAGATTCAGGGTTTAGTGACCAACAATTCTATTTGATCTCCTACTACTCGACATAGCCACCCTATTCTAGCATATGCACTAGTATTTTGAGGATAAATGGCCACCTTATCATCCACATCCCTGACTTCCAAATTTTTCTTTAAGATAAACCCTTCCTCACCAATAGACGTATCTTCCTCATCAATAAACTAGACAAATATTTTTTTGGCCTTCTTGACTTTGCATTTCTTTAGATTTCCAGCATAAATCCTCTTAATAGGTTTCTATCCTATAACATGAGTTTTCAAGGGACTATTTTTAAGGGTCAAAATTCCCATAGCAACATCCACTTGAGGTGAAGAACTAGGGGTCTTAGGGGATTTAGTTTTTAGCAGACTTAGGGAAGAGGTTGGCTTTGCAGTAGCATCATGGAAAGAATTTGGAGTGACCTCCAAATGGGGAAATCTTTATTTTATTTTATTTTTGATAGGGATGGGGAGGACATAACAATATAAGGTCTCTTATTCTTACCTTTCATAAAAACTACCATAATGGAATCAACCTTCTTTTGAGTTGGACTAGCAAGTAGGGAATGATCAATAAGGCTAGTTTTAATACATTCTTGCGGGTATAGGGCCAAATAGAATTAGTAAAAGTGAAAGATTATCTCTTTATGCAGTGGGACATGGGATTTATCAGATTTTTTAGCCACCATGTACTTAGATTATTTGATAGAGGATTAAAACAAAGAAAGAAAGAAAAAGGGAAGATTGAGAAGGATTTTATGTTAAAAATGATTCAAGAAGGTAAAATGGTAATGATAGTAGTTCTTGAAATCACCTTCTAAGATAAAGAACTTAATGATCATGAAACATACCTTATTCCAAGGAAAAGTTTGAATCTCCCTTTTGAACCCACCATGTAGCTTCACTAGATCCTCACCCTCGAAGAATAGGGCCATGCTCTTGTTATCAGGAACTTTTATTAGTTGCTTTATTTTTTCCCTTTGCAAGACATGCTCATGGAACTAGAGATGGTCTCTTCACTCACATTAAAACCAATTCCTCCCATTTGGATTCATGTTTTATTCTGTGCACTGGAAAACTAAATGGACAGGTTTTCATTGTAACCATTTAGGTATTCTAGAAAATGAGTTATACTTGAAAAAAATATACCAAAGGGTTTCATATCCTTTAACCTCCTCATAGGAGACAATTTTAGTCCATAGCATATTTCCACCCATAATTGTGATCCTGTGACACTAAATTGTGGGGTGGTAGAAAATTAAGCTAGCACTATTGAGTTGGGTGTTTGTATAGTAGTCTCCACAAAACTAAACCATTCTAGAGATTAAAAAAATGTTATTTTTAAAAATTCTCAAATATTGTGGAAAGTGATAGGATTGAGTGTCCCCTCCTCACAAATTGGTCAATGATTATATAAAATTATAGCACATAAAAATAAATTATGGTACATGCTTAAATAATAATCATTATTAATTGACATCATTAAATCAATATAAAATCCCCTCCACTTAACAATAGTCTTTCACAAATATTTAGCATGTGGCTTAATAAATATAGTTGCTCCATCAGTCATAGTCACCTCCCCATTCTAAAGGATTTGAAAAGAAGGATTAGGAATGTAATTAGTAGGAGGAAACATTGTTGAATCCCAACAAAAACCAAGCACACCAAGAAACTTGATTCTTCATGTGAGCATAAATAGTACTGATTACCACAAGAATATATTCAAAATTAAAAAAAAATCTCATGATATGGCATCATTAGAAAGATGGGAAGATTGTGGTTCCTTTTGGAGGAGGAATTTTAAATTACTAGTAAAGTTCCCCCACCTTCCTCCAAAATCTCTGAGAGTTGAATTTAATGCCTAAGTTAGCCATTACATCAATAATGTTATTTCCCTCTCTACAAAAATATACCACTTCAAACCTATAAAAACCAAGAAGAATGATTTTAATATCATGGATAATATCATCCATAACCCATCCCAAATCTACTTTTTCCATTATAGAGTTAATTATTGGTTTGGAATCACATTTAATTTGAAGGTTATTGATATCCATAGAGAGAAATTTGTATCCCCTATAATAGATCCATGGATTCTACCACATTATTATTTTTCACTCCCAAGCCTTTAGAGTAGGAAATGGTGACTTCAACATTATGAGATCTTAGAACACCTCCACCACTAGCAAGTCTCTGGTTCAGTTTTGTAGCACCATCCAAATTCAATTTTCTCCAGCCCTCTTGGGGTGGCCTCCACTTATTTTTCAATGAGAAATAATTTTAGAGTTATCTACCTTGGTAGTGTCTATAAAGATACCCCACATTTTTCCAAAAATAGTTTCCACAAGGTTAGTGCATTTCAAGAGTCTTCTACTTATAACTAGAGATATTTTTCAATAATATTTTAGAGAAAGCAACAAAAACCCCTGTAGATTTCTTGTAAAGTTCTTGAAAATATGATTGTTTCTTTCCTTCAATGTTCTCCAACTAATATAAGGGTCTAGTTCCACAACTCTTTGATTAGTGGGTGGTGAAGAGGGTATTTCCAAATTTTAACCAAGTATTTTATGCCTTGATTCATAACCCAACTAAATCCAAGATTTTATAGAGTCAATCCTCATAATTCCTTAGATAGGTCATAATGGAGAAGTAAATAATACACAATTTCCTCATCATTTAGGCATTAAACACATCTATTAGGGATTTGGAATCCTTTTATTTTTTAGTTATCTTGGGTGAGGATTTTATTGTGGGAAGTATTCCACCAAAATAAATGTATTTTAAGAATGGTATTGTGGTTCCAAATCTTTCTCCAAATCCTATTCAAATTAATATTGTCCAACAACAGTCTGTAAGAATACTTTATAAAAAAATATTCTAGACTTGTCCTTGGCCCAGATGATTATATCTTCCTTCAAAAACATGGAATCCTAAGAATATGTAGTGCTTGTTGCAGGGTTTTAGCTTTGTGAAGTAATTCATCTTTGTTGTGATAGCAAGCATTATGGTTCTTCCAATGTTTGGCTACATCATTCAGCACAAGGTAATTAGAGACCAACGCTCCAAAGAAGGTATTTGTTGGGTCATCCAAGCCTCTGAAATTTTAGTGGCATATAAGAGGTTGATCCTTGAGCTAGTTTTATTCCTAAAATATGATCAAGTTACTATTCATAAATTTCTACTTGATGTCATATTGAAGAAGAATTAAGGATTTAAGGATATTGTTCTATATCACCAAACCTTTAGGGACTCCATTTTAGGCAAGAGATTGGTCCAACTGTATATTTTTAAATATTAATCTTTTATTATGGCGCTTTAATCTTTAATAAGGCCCCAAAACACCTTGTCCATACAAGATTTATTGGTGGGGTGGAATTTTCTTATATCAAGGCCTCCATAATACTTTGTCAAGTAAACCTTATCCCAACTAATGAGAGCCTTTTCCTCTCCTTCATTTTAGACCAAACGAAATTTCTTTGATTTTTTTCAAAAAAATTAGCTAAGAATTTGGGAATTTTATAGAGAGAAAGGAAGTAGATGGGGATACCTTGCAAAGAGGACTTTAGAAGCTAGAGGTTTCCCTCTTGAATTAATTTTTTTCCTTTCCATCCAACCAATTTCTTTTGGATTCTTTCCAATAATGAGTTCCAAAAAGTGGGAGTAACATCTTTGACTATTAGAGGGAGCCTGGGGTATGTGCTCAAAAAAGGCATAGGAACGACCCAAGATGGCCTTGATTTTGAGATGCAAGTCATTGTTAATATTAGGAAAAGTAAATTTGGCTCTTCTCATAGTTGACACATTGACTAAAAACATCTGCATAATTATTCAAATAGGTCTTATATTTCCTAGCCTTTTCCACCGAGTTATTACCAAATAGTATGGTATTATCAGAAAATTGTTGTATGGTTGAAGGGTCAAGAGAGGTTACAATTTTTTTTCCCTTAAGAGAAATTGTTATCAATAGTCTTGAAATATTTCTTCCAATGACTTTAGCTAGAATAATAAAAAGGTATGGGGATAAAGGATTTCCCTACCTAACCCATCTTCTTGAATTAAAGAAGCCTCTGGGAATGCCATTGACAAGCACAAATAATTTAACAATAGTCACACCTTCCTTAATAAGGTTAATGATCTTATACTAGAAGCCAAATTTGTTTAACACCTTAAATAAGAATTTCTTGAAGACCCTATCATAAGCTTTAGAGACATCGAGCTTAAGGACCATTTTAGGAAGATTGCTTCTATCCATAGAATACAAAATTTCATGGCTGGAGATAGAAGCATCAAGAATTTTTCTACCAAGAACATAAACCTTTTTATTACCATTTTCAAGAAAAGGTTGGAGCCCATAGACAAGGATTTTTTTAGAAAATATTATAAAAAATATTAGAAATTTTGATAGGCCTAAAATCTATCATAGAAGAAGGATAATTTTCTTTAGGATTAGGTTAATAAAGGTGTTGTGTTGCTTCAGAAACTTTCCACTTCTAAAATATTTTGTAGCATACTCATTTAAATCATATCCCACAATACCCCAAAACTCTTGGAAAAAAGTAGGGGGGAAGTCGTTAGGGCCTTGGGCCTTAAAGGCTCCCATTAAGAAATTGGCAACTCCAACTTCCCCCTCAGTAACTGATATAAAGAGTAAATAATTATCCTCACAAGATAGTAAGGATGTGATTTTTTCCAATAATTTTCCATCAAGCCCATTAGGATGGTTAGTGGCATGTTTAGATAAGAAGATTTGGAAGTACCTAGAAGAAACCTAGCCAATTTGTTCATCTAAACTAACTTCTAATTCATTCTCATCAAAGAGCCTAGATATATTATTCATTTTCCTATATCTCATAGTAGATTGGTAGAAGAAGGCAGTATTCATGTCCCCCTCATTTAACCATTGAATTTTAGATTTCTACTTCCAAAAAATATCCTCTTTCCTCATAGTATCATTGCAATCCTATCGCAAAGAAATTTCAATCAAGAATGAACCCTTTGAAGTGTCTCCTTAAGCCATATAATTCTAAAATTTATTTAGTTTAGAATATAACCCCTTTTTTTAACCACATTACGAAGGTGAACTTGTTCTAGTCCTTGACCTTGTTTTTGATAAAACAAGCTTTTGAGCCACCCTATACATAGTGGATCCATAGCTATGGGTATTTCACCAATAATAAAAACAATCCCTAAAACTAAGATGAGTCATCCACATGATCTTGTATCTAAAATGATAAAGGCCATTATGTGGGTTATACCTCTAGGTCAAAAGCAGGGGTTATGATTAAAGGTAGTTCTCAGAAAAGTAGGAATATTTGAGTGGATGTTAATGTCCCAATTTGAAGAGATGAAGAATTTTTATAACTTAACTTGGATTAGGTGATCAACTCTCCTTTGGTTGGTCCAAGTGAATAGTTATTCATTTAACTCAATATCCATTATACCCACAATATTTAAAGAAAATCAACAGATTAGCCATGATGTTAGTAGTCCATTAATACTCCAAGTTTATCTGAGGGGAAAAGAGAATAGTTAAAATCATGTACCACCATCTAAAGAGACCCCTTATTGGCCAAGATATGAGAGGCCACAAGTGACTTTTGTCTTATTTTTTTATAAAAGTTAATATGAGATGTCTTTTTATGATTATGTAAAATGCATAATATAATAAAAAGACATTATTTTTCTTATGGCTATGCACAATGCTATCTATTTAAACTAAGTAGAATTAAAAATTACAATCCTTTGTGGGATTAGATTTATTATGTCAAGAACTAACAATTTTGGATTTTGTGAGTGAGTCATACTATTGGATAGATGGTCAGTTCAACTTGACTTGGGTAATTATACACATGATAATCATAAAATTTAAAATTGATACATGTACACAATATCGGAACAAGTTTACAATCAAATGAGATTTATAAATTTAGTCACACATTTTTAGTCTCTTCTTACCAACACCTTGTGATTTATTGTACATATAGTTCAAAGTTCTATGAAAAACCATTTATTGACTTTATAGGTGAATATTTGGTTGAAGATATTACATGAAAATTACCCATCAACAAAATAATTATGGATTATAGTGAACTAACCATTCAATATTGTGGAATAGAGAAACTTGAAAGATTTTGGAGGACAAGGGTATAAATGAATATTTTTATGACTTATTAAACTTGAGAATAGAAAAGTTTTACATGTTTAATTTTTTATATATGTAATATATGCTAAGGAAAATACATAAGTTTGTAACAACTATTATAATATCACAACCATAGCTATGAATTATGATGTTAATAGGTATTTCTTTTATGTTATTATAATATATATTTATTGTTATTTTAATGTATTGATCAATCTTTATGTATCTAAATTTTTCACATTATTATGATAATAAGAAATTATAAAACATCAAATACATTCCATAAGTGATGATGCAACTAATAATGTGCATAGCACAAAAATAGACAAGTCTATGTTTTATTTTCATTTTTAAGAATAATATTTTTTTTACTTATCTTATTACATAATGTATCATGAAAAAACTATAGTTTTACTTGAAATATACATGACTTATTTTTTTATTGAATTTATCCCAATTCTTGTGGTTAATACTTATTGTGACACTCTTAGGCATCTTTATAAATAATCATTAATGTTAGTAAATTAAAATACCTTCAAAGTTTCTTTTCATTATAATCTCATAGAAAATATCTCAAACTATCACATATGTGAAATTCTTACCATAATGTAAATGAAGCCTAAAAGTATTATCAAAGGTTGATAGACATAAATATTTATAACCTTATCATCCAAAAATGCATATAATAGTGCTAAATAATGTAAATCTAAAAAAATTCAAACCAACAAGGCTATAAATATGTATTTCTAATAGTCATTTGATATCACTTTTATGTGTTGCTATCAATTATAATTGAATTATGCTCTTATTAAATATTATTGATTTGTTCTTTTAAGTATAAGGTTAAAGTGAAGATTAATTAATATACAATAAACTAATTAATACAAGTAATATATAAGACAATTATTCATCAAACAATCAATTAATTATATTAATATCTGATAATAAATTAAGGGTAAATTATTTATTTTATTTATATTAATTATTTTTTAATGGAATCTATTATTATTATTTCTTAATTTGAATATATAATTATAACATAATTTTTACACATGGTTGTTTTGTTCTCACAAATTGGCATAAAATAGTAAGTAGTAATTACCTTTAAATAAATGAGCTAAGAATGTAAATGTTTTGTTCTCACAAATTGACATAAAATAGTAAGTAGTAATTACCTTTAAATAAATGAGCTAAGAATGTAAATGTAAATGGAATTCAGAGGGTTAAGATAACTTAGTTCAATTTTGATGATTCTTTTTATTCAATGAAGGATGATCAATTGTAGAATGTACTTAATGGAAAAAACTTATCTACTATAGAATTATATTATATTGACTACCACAAACCTTTTTATAAATTTTTCACTTCTCCTACATGGGGTTGTGATCATAGTCTAGTCCTATTGACATGAAAATATCATCTACTCCTATGAATATGTATAACCTATTCATCTAAGAAAATGTGTGTGTCTAAATTAGGTAGTGTTAAGAATCGCCTTGGAAGAATACAATAGTGTATAAACTGAAGTGGGAAATTACTTGATAGCTATTTATCCCCCATGTCAATAAGTAAAGTTATGATATACACCAAGAAAATATACAAAATATCTAGATGATAATTTGATGTGTAACATTCACTGATGTAGTATTATTGTAAGCTATCATAGTAATTTGATATATAATATCAAGATATGATAATTTGATAAGTTGATCCAATGATAAATTTAGACACTTAAAATTGTCCCGAATGATACTACACACTTGAATCTGGTCACTAACATTGTTTCGTCCTAAAATTCATCTTCTTTTTTATTGCTTAATTAAATAAGCCTAATTATTTAATTAAATGCACAATTTTAATCTATTAATTTAATTAATCTCATTAGGTTAATTCACCCCCTTTTATGTCAAACTTTCATCATGTTTAATTGAATAATGCAAATTGTTTACTTTAAACACTTTATGTCCTCTCATTTCATTAAATAATCTTAATTATTTAATTAAATGCCATTTGAACCCCTTTTCATTAAATAAATTAGTTATTTAATGATAATCCTAAAATTCCTCAACTTGCACAATAAAAAATTTGTTTTAATTAACTAATTACTAATTTTCTTCACCCATCCACTTGCATAGGGAATATTGCAAAGGAATATTCTTCTATTTTGGCTCCAAAAATGGAATATTATTTCCTAAAAAACTTTTTTACAACTTTGAAAGTATGTTTATTTAAATCATTATGAGCCCTTGATTGATTCTTTGATCCATGTGATCTTTGATTCTCATCCATTGATGAGAATCCTTGATCCATGCCTTCACCTTTTCTTCCATATTGACCATTAATTGATCCATTTGATCTTGACCCTTGATTCACCATTTTCTTCTATAAATACCTCACATTTTTGAGAGAAATGGATCCACTTCCATCAAAGAAAAGTTATGTTGCACATTTTAATACTATCTTTATTCATCCTTGCATCCATTATCAAGATTTTTCATCTTTTTCATCCATCCTTATCATAGTTTCATACATTTTAGCTTAGTTTTTAACAAGGGAGTTCGATGAGATGCTCATTTTATCCAAGGGATTGGGAAAGGGTCATCATTCCATATCGATACGACACCAATCCCCCAATAGGATAAGGTTTGGAGTTCTAGAATAGGTTTATTTTATGCTTTCATGGTTTATTTCATGCTTAGTTTAATGGTTGCCTATTTTTGAAGCTTTTGAACATCTCATTGGGATTGTAGCTTAGGGGTTTAAATATAGCTTAAATTCATTTGGATCTGGTGTATTTAACTCATACTATGACTATGCTCACATTTGTGTGCTAGAAGGAGGGCTCTACTAACCAAATCTGATGAATTTCTCTTGAGATTCATGTGTTTTATAGTTTATAGATACAACAACGCATTTGATAGATACAATGACGTATTTGCATATGGCGACGCCTTTTTTTTTTATTCTATGACACTTTTAAAATATTGTGACGCATTTGAATATGGCAATGCTATTGTGTTTTTTATTAATTTTATGATTTTGAATATAGTGATGAAGTTAATATTTTGATGCAATTGAGGTCACTGGTTTGTGTAGAGTGATGTTATTACATTTCACCAAAGCGACGTAATTAAATTTTAGTGATGTTATTGCAGTTAAAATAGCAACTCTATTGCAAGTAAAATAGAGAGTCAATTTTTCATGTGTTCTTTAAAAAATTTAGTTTCATATACTCTCTGGTCTATTACTGACATCTAGTTTTATTTTTGTGAAACTAACTGATTTCACAGAATTGGAAAAACTTGAAGTGAAGGAGCATACTATCATTTGACCTGATGACCATACATTGTAAAAGTGTTTTTACACTTATGGGACAATTATAACCCATCATATGCTACTTTTTTTTATGTTTTAGGATCGCTGAATTTCCATTGGGCTTAAAATTCACAAATGCTTTAAGTCTTTTCAAAGTTGGTTAAAATTGAACAAAACAAACATACACTTCCATTGGTGCTTAAAATGAAGTCATTTTGCAATATGGGTTAAAATGAATGAGTGTTTGATGTGATTTCTTTTCTTGTATACCCTTTTAGTGTGTATCCACTCCCCTTGTGCTTCGTACGATCTTGGGTGAAGAGAAACACTCAAGTGTACTTTCTATGTTTTGAGTCACCCTAAGAACTTGCTATGTATTCTCTCCCTTTGTGCTTTTTGTGATCTTGGGCGAAGATAAATAGCATTTTGCTTAGTATGAGAGGGCCTACTAATGAGATACATCCCATAATGGAGAACTCATCTAAGTGACTCTCAATCAAAGCACGTTTATCGGTAGGCTATATAAAGGTCATAAAATTGAAAAATAGTAGCTTCAATCTGTAATGATAACATAATGCACCTAATCCAACTTTGGACATATGGGTCGAAAGGGAATAGTTTAATGCCTTAAGTGGATTTTAGATGGTAGTATCCATCTGTTGGATGTTGTGGTTGTTTTTTTGATATATTTTTTTCATTGATGTCAACACTATTAGCATTTTAATCTGCTTAAGGTTGTATATGTCGAGGAGATTGAGAAAATTGTTAAAAAAATAGTACAGGCAGCCAATGGAGCTGAGAAGGTCAGAATGTTGGAAAGCTCTGTGTGTTGAAGATTTGAAGGTGTGCTTCAAAGGGTTTGTTTTTGAACCTTTCTAGTATGTTGTCCAAAATTTTCAGAGGTGCACATAAAGTTTTGTGGAAGTTATGAAGATCTGTGTGCCTACAGTTATTCAGTTTTTGTAGATGGTGTTCTTGGTCGAAGCGGATGAAATTATGGTAATAGCATGTGTTACGTATGTACCTATGATGTTCATGGAGGATTCTAGACCATACTCTATCCTTGTTGTATGTCCGCAGTGATTGGAGTGTTCGTGATCAGATATTTTTTTCATATGTTCTCGAGTGTTCATGTTCTTAGCCGACATTTTTGGTGTTAGCGTGTTGTAGATCCATGAGGATTAATATTTTATTGTTTTGCATGTTTGGAGATTTTTTTTGGGTCTTCACCATGTTTTCACTAACTTGTGTTGGTATGCATTGAAATTTATTCATGTATCAAGGCCGACAGTTGTAATTTATTCTTTATTTGTGGTCAATTGAGTAGTGGATGCGAATCCATGTAGCAGATATATATACAAGATCATTTTCCTCATTTAAGAGAGGTGCTAAAGTGTAAAGGCAATGTACAAGTGTGAATAAAGGTCAGATCATTCAGAGCAAAGTGTGGAAGAGTTTGAAGAAGTTTTGTGTGCCTAACTAGAATGATAATCAGGCTTTTGCAAAAGCTATTTTCTTAGTTCAAATTCATTAGATGGAATTAATCTAATTAATATATGTAAGGTAGTGAGCCTTCCCTTTCAGCAGTATGCTCTAGGCAATGTGCCTGAATGCAAGTGCATTCTCTTTTTATTCTTCATTATACTTCTAACAGGGTATAATCTTGTGGACTAACATCCACCATGGTTTTTCCCCTATCAGGGTTTCCACGTATAAAATTTTGGTGTTCATGTGTCTCTAATGTGTTGTTCTTATGCTTGCACTATTAATTATTAGATCTATGATATAAGGATTGGTTAATGTTGTATAAGTTTGATTTTGGTAACAACTGATTCACCCCCCCTCTCAGTTTTTTATCTTTGTTTTTCCAACAATTGGTATCAGAGCTAGTTCCTTTGAAAGAAGCTTAACAACTTGAGGTGATTTGAGATGGCATCATTTAAGAAGGATAGTCCTAGATTCGATGGTAAAAACTACTCTCTATGGAAAGTCAAGATGGAATGTCAATTGAGGTGCATTGGTGAACCTTTCTAGTAGATGACACAAATTGCATATAATATTCCTCAGAATGGTCCCTCATCTGAAGATGAGATCAAGCAGGAATAAATTAATACCAGGTCAGTAGAAACACTGGTGAGTGCTTTGACAGATTCGGAAATGACAAATGTAATGAAATTGAAGACTACATACCAGATTTGGAAAAATATAGAAACATTGTATGAAGGAGATGCACTAGTGAAAAGTGCTAAGCTAAAAAGTCTAAAATGAAAATGGGAGAGCTTGAAGTTGAGTGAAGATGAGAAAATATTTTCCCTCTCGCATAAGATAAATGAATTGGTGATGGATATTAGATGTTCCATTGGAACTATGAATGATGATGAAATTGTGGCTAAGATACTTAGATCTGTGCCCCCTTCCTACAAGACAAAATCTCATGCTATTGATGAACTCAAAATAGTGACAAATATTACAAAAGACATGTTTATTGGAAAAATTGCTGCATTTGAATTAACTAAATTTGGTGAGTCTGCTCCTAAGATTGAATTTTCTTTCAAGGCCACTGTATTTGGGAAAAAGAGATATGATTCAGGAGAGAGTTCCTAAAGAACATTCAGATATGAAGATGAGATGAAGCAAATTGAAGATGAAGAAAGAGTATTGGAAGAACTAGAAGCATTGATTGTGAAAAGAGAATCAAGAGGTTATGGTAAGTACAAAGGAAAGTTACCTATTAAATGTTTTTCTTGCAGTAACATAGGTCATTTTTCGTCTAGATTTCTTGAAAGAGTTTCAAAATATAATCCTGAGAATACTAGATTTCAAAGAAAGTGCTATTATGCTAAAGAAGGTGTAACTGATGAAGAATCTGATAAAGAAATTGGAAATGAAGATGAATGGGTATTTATTGCTATCAAAGAAAATGGTCAAGTTTCCACTGAATCTGCTAGTAATGTAAATATTTAGAAAGCTCTTGCAGCCAAAGTTGAAGAGAAAGATGAGTGGGTAATTGAAAACGAATGCTCACATCATATGACTGGTGACAAAAGAAATTTTGTAAGCTTGGAAAACTATGATGGTGGTGTAGTGAGGTTCGGTGAAAACACTTCTAGTGTGATTCATGGCAGAGGCACTATTTCTTTTGGTGGTAAGCACAATATTGGTGATGTTCTTTATGTAGAAGGCCTAAATCATAACTTGTTGAGTGTTGGACAAATGGTAGACAAAGGCTACAATCTGCAATTCAAGAATGGTAAGTGCAGAATAATAGGAAGTTCAGGAAATATAATTGCTTAAGGGACAAAGATAAAAGGTAATATCTTTCATTTAAGTACTGCTAGTCAAAGTTGTTTGATTGCTCAAATTGATTTAATTTGGTTATGGCATAGGAGGTTATGTCATGTCAACTTTGATAACATTTTCAATATAAGTTCTACTCAAGCAGTCAGAGTTTTACCTAAGTTAGTGAAGCCTACTAACACTATGTGCAAGGAATGTCAGATGGGAAAGAAAACAAGAAATTCCTTTCAGAGAAAATAGTACAACTCTAATGGAGTACTGGATTTGATACATACTAATCTATGTGGTCCTTCTAGAATCATAATCCTATAAGGTGAAAGGTAATTTATGTTACTCATTGATGATTATTCTAGAATGATATGGGTCACTTTCTTGAGAGAAACACATGAAGCATTAGAAAAGTTCAAAAAAATTAAAGCTATGGTAGAGAATGAGACAGGTCAAAAGATAAAATGTCTAAGGTTAGACAGAGGTGGTGAATTTACTTCATGGGAATTCAATTATTTTTGTGAAGAGCATGGAATTCAAAGATAGTTATCTGCTCCCCAGACCCCTCAATAGAATGGAGTTGTTGAAAGAAAGAACAAAACCATTCTAGACACTACTAGAACCATAATCCTGGAAGCAAATGTTCCTCATTTCTACTGGAGAGAAGTTGTAAGTACTGTTGTGTATACTATTAACAGGGTGAATGTCAACAATAATTCTGGTAAGACACCTTTTGAGCTATGGTTTGGTTATAAGCCTACTATCAAATACTTCAAAAAAATTGGAATAAAATGCTACATCAAGAGATATGATGATATAGGTAAGTTTGATGTTAGAAGTGATGAAGGAATCTTCCTAAGATACTCTACTAAAAGAAAAGCTTATCGGTGCTTTAATAAAAGGTTGAAGAAAGTGGTTAAAAGTGAAAATGTTAAGGTTGATGAAGATGTTGGTAAATCATCTAGAGTCAGTGATTATGATTCATATGATCAACATGATGATGCTGACAATGATGCTCAGACACATAATCAATTCTAGATTATTTCGGTGAATCAAGGAAATCAAGAAGCAAAAGTGCAGAAGAAAGATCACAAGAACAAGAGGTAAGATAAAACTTCAAAACTCCTAAGTATGTGAGAAGAAATCATTTTGATATTCAGATCATAGGAGACAAAACCAAAGGTGTGCAAACTAGAAGAATAATTCTAGAAGAATATTGTCTAATTTCTAAAGCTAAACCTAGAAATATAAGTGAAGCATGCAAGGATGAATATTGGATGGAAGCCATGAAAGAATAACTATTGTAGATATAGAAGAATAATACATGCGATCTTGTTTCTAGACCTCAGAACAAAAATGTGATTGGAACCAAGTGGTGTTCCAGAATAAGCCAAAAGAACAAGGTGGTGTGGTTAGAAAAAAAGCAAGATTGGTCTTCAAAGGTTACTCATAGATGGAAGGTATTGATTTTGAACAAAAATTTTCTCTTGTTGCTAGAATTCAGGCTGTTAGACTATTTATTGCTTATGCTACTTTCAAGAACTACAAATTTTATCAGATGGATGTGAGGTCAGCATTTCTGAATGGTGAACTAGAAGAAGAAGTTTATGTTGAACAACCAGATGGATTTCAGTTGACTAATGAAAAGGAAATGGTATGCCAATTGAAGAAAGCTCTTTATGGACTAAAGCAAGCCCCTAGAGCTTGGTATGCTAGATTGGACAAATACTTGTTGAAACTTAGATTCAATAAAGGTACTACTAACAACAATTTGTATTTAAAATTGGATCAGAGCAAATAATTGATCATTGAAGTCTTTGTTGATGATATTATCTTTGAAGGTGATGATGATTTGTGTATGAATTTTTCCGATGAAATGAAAAGTGAATTTGAAATCTCAATGATAGGAGAGCTAAAATTCTTTTTGGGATTTCAAATTACTTAGTTAGATGATGGACTCTTTGTATCTCAATCTAAGTATGTGAAATAATTACTGAAGAATTTTGGCATGGAAGATTCAAAACCATTTGGTACACCTATGGTGACTAGATGCAAACTTACATAGAAGGATGATACTCCCAAAGAAAACCAGACAAGCTACAGGTCAATGATTTGTGGACTACTCTACTTGACTCAGACCAGGCCAAACATAATGAATGTTGTGTGTATGGTTGGTAGATTTCAAGCTGATCCTAAGGAGTCCCATGTGACTATTGTGAAAAGAATATTCAGATATCTGAAAGGGACAACTGATCTTACTTTAAGTGCTTTTACTGATTCTGATTGGGCAGGAGATGTAGATGATAGGAAGAGTACTAGTGGTGGTGCATTCTTCTTAGGTAAGAAGCTGGTATCTTGGTTAAGCAAAAAGAAAAACTCAGTTTCATTATCTATTGCCAAGGCAGAGTAGATTGTTGCTACAAATAGTTGTACCCAAGTATTATGGATGAAGCAAATTTTGAGATATGTCAGAATTGAGTATGAAGAACCCATTGCTATATTTTGTGACAATTCAAGCGCCATTAAAATTTATAAGAATCTAGTATTGCATTCAAAGACAAATCATATATCCATCAAGTATCACTTCTTGAGAGACAAAGTAAGTGACAAAGAAGTCGAACTGGAGTACATACCTACCAAAGAGAAAATTGTAGATATCTTTACAAATTCATTGCCTAAGGATGCTTTTGAGTACCTCAGAGCAAAGTTAGGGGTAATTTCCCCTCCCAATCAAAACAAAGATGCAAGTATTTGCATCAGTCTGTGAATTCATTGCTATATCATATTTTGGATTGATGTTGTGGTGAATGCTACTCAGGGGGAGTAGTCAAATGTTTTCAAAATTGAAATCAAAGCATATGTACCTTTTCCATTGATGTCAAAGGGGGAGAGAATAGATGTGAAAAAATGGGAAAGAAGAGTAATGAAGGAAACAAGAAAAAAGTGCACAATCTCAAGGGGAGATTGTTGAAGAAGAGTTAGTTGGGTTGATGGTATTATTTTTCACATCATGTGTTGCCATCAATGCCAAAGGGGTAGATTATTGGATGTTGTGGTTGTGTTGCTGATATATTGTTGTCATTGATGTCAACACTATTAGAATTTTAATCTGCTTAAGGTTTTATATGTTGAGGAGATTGAGAAAATTGTAAGAAAATATAGTACAAGCAACCAATGGAGCTAAGAAGGTCAGAATGTTGGAAAGCTTTGTGTGTTGAAGATCTGAAGGTGCACTTCAAAGGGTTTGTTGTTAAATCTTTCTAGTATGTTTTCTGAAAGTTTTAGAGGTGCGTATAAAGTGTTGTGGAAGTTATGAAGATCTATGTGCCTATAGTTATTCAGTTTATGTAGATGGCGTTCTTGGTCGAAGCGGATGAAATTATGGTAATCGCATGTGTTGTGCATGTACCTATGACGTTCATGGATGAGTATATATTGTACTCTATCCTTCTTGTACATCTACAGTGATTGGAGTGTTCGTGATCAGAGATCTTGTCAATATGTGCCTAAGTGTTCATGTTCTTGGTTGACATTGTGGTGTTAGCATGTTGTAGATCCATGAGGATTAATATTTTATTGTTTGGTGTGTTTGGAGATGTTTGTTTGGGTCCTCACTATGTTGTGACTAAAATGTGTTGGTACGCATTAAAATTTATTCATGTATCAAGGCCGAAAGTTGTAATTTATTCTTTATTTATGGCCAACTAAATAGTGGATGCAAATCTGTGTAGCGGATATATATACAAGATATTTTTCCTCATTTAAGAGAAGTGCTCAAGTGTACAAGTGATGTATAAGTGTGAATAAAGGTCAGATCATTCAAAGCAAAGTGTGGAAGAGTTTGAAGAAGTTTTGTATGCCTAACTAGAACTGTAATCATCCCTTTGGGGCATGGGGTAAGCCCAACAATAAGAATTTACCCACTTGAGCTAGGATTGTTGATGTTTGTTGAGTCATTTTGACACATTGCTTGGCTCCAAAAAAAATTAAACAAACATCAACATGCTCATCAAATTTCAAATCATTTGGAATTAGTGTGAATACCTTTGAAAAGCCTTATATTGTTGATTTTACTTAAGGATTTTATCTTTAGAGGCTTCTAAATATTTGGACTTATATCTTAATTCACACTTTCCAAAGTCAACATAGGGAACTATGGCCTTATCTTTTTTATTTTCACATATTGGACTTTTTGGAATGAATAATTTCTTAAGTCATAGACACTTTAGATTGAAATTAATTAAAGACCTTGATGCGGTAAAATAAATCTCACTAAATCAAAGTTTGAAACTAAATGAACACAACACATATTGGGATTATTCTTCAAACAAATTGGCTCCCAAGAAACAAGGTGAAACAAGGAAATTATTGCTAAAACATTGCATCAAAGTGTCATTTCCAACAAACATTGAGTCACAAGTTATTATTTATAAAAACATTGAGTTCTTAAGGTTTTATCACTTTAGAGGTAAGGAATGTTTCTCACCATCTTGGTCTTGTAAAATAAAGGTCCCTTTTAGGTTAACACATTTTGGGTCAAACATTTCATCCATATTTATCACACTTGACATTCCACTTCACAAACAACTTTAGAAACTTTTGGACTTATCAACACTCTAAGACTTAGGCAATTATCAAACCAACCCCCTTAGCTATTTTATGTGTGAAATGAATCCTTTTCCATAAACTTAGCTGAGTTAGTCATCACACTTTTGAACTAGTTTATCTTAGTCACAAGTCTACCTTTAGATTTACAAGTTCATTAACACCTTATATCCAAGACATTAAAACATCAAACCATAAGTCTAAGATCGTTGTCCAAAAGTTTAGAAAGTTCATCCCCCATATCATTCACCCTTTTTTCATCATCCTCTCACATCATTGGTCCAAAACAACTTAGAGGGTCCCTTTTGTAAGGAAGCTAGGTTAGCGGAACAACTTCCTACACTAATCTTGAGAGGAGAATAATGCAAAAAAATTACAGATCTTTAATAGATACAAAAAATTAAATAGAAATAAACTCAAATATCATGCATACTACAATAATGATGGTGACGTTCTGACTACAATGATGATGTTTTAAAATTTATACTCACAGCAAATTCATACTCACAATAATGATGATATTTGAAAAGTGTTAAGAATGCCGAAGGACACATAAGAAAATTCCTTATAAAGAAACAATAAAAAAGGAATCCCACCAAACTTCCACCTCCCACAAGAAAAAATCTTAACCAATATCCTTACGATCAAACATAGCAATTCTATCAGAAGTAGAAAAATAAATTAACCCATCACAACTAGAATCTCTACTATTTAACCTATAATACCTATTTATATCTAACTTAAAGTCCATATTGAAACTAGAAGTACTAGCAAGATTACCAAAATTAAAGTTCAGGCACCAACAACCATCAACATTTTTATCATCCCCAGAATAGACCATCAAAACAAAAAACACAGAACAGAAAAATAAAGCACCATAGTTATGCTTCCTCAATCAGCTTCCAAGCAATCATCAGGTCCTCAACTATGTCATCCAATGTATCCTTCAGCTCCATCTTCCCTGACAAGTCCAATCCCTTGCTTTATTATATATATGTCAAAATATCATTAATAAAGGATGGAAACAAAATTGGAACATAATATTAAATTAAACAGAAATAAACACAAATAGAAATAAACACAAATGCATACTCACAATAATGATGATATTCAAAAAGTGTTGAGAACACCGGAAAACACATAAGAAAATTCCTTCTCATTCTTAAGAATTACCATAGCCCAAACAACACCTTAGGAGGCCCTAGGAAGTGAGCTGAACCTTGAAAATAAGAGTCACTCTACAACAATGAGGAACTCTGGGGTCTTTTCGAGAAAGTTGGTTTCACCCCATACTTTGCAGTGATGGAAGGATATAACAAAAAACTAAGCTACAAGTTCACCAACGCATGGAGGGATGGTGAAGTTAATCTAGATGACATTCATTTTAAAGTGAACGCGAAGCTAATTGCACAAGCAACATGACTAGCATATGAGGGAATGAAGGTGGCCAAGGTTAATAATGGTAAGTATCAAGATTACATTGGGAAGTTCTTTCAAGACAAAGAAAAAGCCATAAGATTTCAAAATGGCTACTCGAGGATTAAGCTTATGCCTCCGTATCATAATGTTTGTTTCATTTTTATGAAGTATTTTACCCTTGAGGGGAACTTCCAATCCATCCATGGGTATCATTTCCCCATTCTCAATCACATAAGATGTCTTGAAAAAATTAACCTCTTGTTCTTTTTATTCTCTTCCTTGAGCCAAAGTTTAATGCATGGAGCCAACCCACCGTTACATCAGGGAATTATAAGAGCCATCTATAAATTTGCTTATGTGTCCTTTGATGTTCTCAAATGCATACTCACAATATTGAAACTTAAACATAAATAAACAAAAATGCTTACTCGCAATAATGATGATATTCAAAAAGTGTTGAAAACGCCGAAGGACACAAAAGCGAATTCCTTCTTGTCCCTAAGAATTACCATAGCCAAGATAGCACCATTGGAGGCCCTAGGAAGTGAACTGAACATCAAAAATATGAGTCACTCTAGAACAATGAGGAACTTTGGGGTCTCTTTGAGAAGGCGGGTTTCACCCCATACTTTGCAGTGATGGAAGGATATAACAAAAAACTAAGCTACAAGTTTGCCAACACATGGAGGGATGGCAAAGTTAATCTGGGAAACATTCAATTTAAAGTGGATACGAAGCTAATTACATAGGTGACAGGACTAGCATACGAGGGAATGAAGGTGGCCAAGGTTAGTAATAGTAAGTATCAATATTACATTGATAAGTTCTTTAAAGACAAAGAAAAAGCCATAAGATTTCAAAATGGCTACTCTAGGATTAAGCTTTTGGCCCCGTATCATAATGTTTGTTTCATTGTAATTAAGTATTTTACCCTTGAGGGGTGCTTCCAATTCATCCATGGGTATCATTTCCCCATTCTCAATCACATAAGACATCTTGAAAAAATTAACCTCCCATTCTTTTTACTCTCTTCCTTGAGCCAAAGCTTAACGCATGGAGCCAACCTACCATTACATTAGGGACTTATAAGATCCATTTGTAAATTTTCTTATGTTTCCTTCAATGTTCTCAAATGCATACTCGCAATATTGGAACTTAAACATAAATAAAAACAAATGCATACTCACAATAATGATTATATTCGAAAAGTGTTGAGAACGCCAAAGGACACAAAAGTGAATTCCTTCTCATCCTTAAGAATTACCATAGCCAAGAGAACACCACGGGAGGCCCTAGGAAGCAAACTGAACCTCAAAAATATGAGTCACTCTACAAAAATGAGGAAATCTAGGGTCTTTTTGAGAAGGTGAGTTTTACCTCATACTTTGCACTAATGGAAGGATATAATGAAAAACTCAGCTACAAGTTCATCGACACATGGAGGGATGGCGAAGTTAATCTGGTTGGAATTTAGTTTAAAGTGGATGCGAAGCTAATTACTCAAGCAACAAGACTTGCATACGAGGGAAAAAAGGTGGCCAAGGTTAGTAATGGTAAGTATCACGATTACATTGAGAAGTTCTTTGAAGACAAAGAAAAATCTATAAGATTTCAAAATGGCTACTCTAGGATTAAGCTTTTTCCCTTGTATCATAATGTTTGTTTCATTGTTATGAAGTATTTTACCCTTGAGGGGTGCTTTTAGTCCATCCATGGGTATAATTTCCCCATTCTCAATCACATAAGACATGTTCAAAAAATTAACCTCTCGTTATTTTTTGTGATCCCTAAAATGTTATTCCTTATTCTAAGATGCAAAACTAAAATAATAATGTACTAAAAGGAATAACATGAGAAATACACCTCAAGATTATCCTAAGGAATGTCTATGCAAAAAAGATAAACAAAACAAGATGATGAATAGTTATACCTTTTTGCTGCAAGTTCCTTGGTTGGCCTTTGATCTTTGAGAGTTTGTGTGCTCCTTGGATGGATATGGAGGTGAATAGATGCAAGATGATAAATATGATAAAATACAAGTGGCTAAATGGCTTGTTGATTGATGGAGAATGCTTGCAAATGGCTAAGTGCTGCAAATGAAAAATTGGCAAGATTTTGGTAGCAAGATCTAAAATTGTTCCTCAAAATGAGAGGAAGGAGGGGGTATTTATAGAGGGATTTGAATTCTCTAGAGAATTCAATGGTTGAGATTAAGCCAAAAAGGTCAAGATGGAGGGCTAAGGTGAGTTGAGGATTCACAAGCCCTCACATTTTGACATGTGGAATGTGAGATGGCTTAGGATAAGATGATGTCGAGGAAGGACAAGTACCTTGGAAAAGGGTTGATTTGACCTCTCAATGATCACATAGGGAAGAGGAGAATCTTGGGTGAATAAAAGTGAATTAAATATTCACATGATTGGAAGAATCTAGTGGATAAGACAAGGTTCCCAAAAAGGTGGGAACTTGCCACATGTGAGTGATGTGACAAGTCAAATATTCTAGAAGACTTTGGCACATGTGAAGTGACAAGTCAAAGGTTCTAGAATTTGCATGGGGAAGAGGATTCCTTGGAGGAATAAAAGTGAATTAAAAATTCACATGGGAAAGGGATTCAAGGCCAAGAAAGGCATGTGGAAAGGTTGACTAAAAAAGGTATGCTAAATGTGGCTAATGACCTTGATTAAGGTTGTGCAAACCCTTCATTAGAAGCAAGTGGGAGATTATGGAGGATGTGACACTAATCTTGATTAAGTGGTGCACATCCTAATCATATATTAATTTATTTAATCCAAATTAGATTAGGATTATGGAGGATGTGACAAGGAGAGAGAAGGTGAGGAATCAAAATTTGATTTTTAATCAAAAGTTTAAGTGACTAAATTAAATAAATTGTCCTATTTATTTAATTTAGAGAAGAAAAGGTGTAAGGTAAAGTATTTAACTATTCAATTACATACTTTAGGGACCTTAGGTAGAAAATGAAATAATGATTAAATAAATTATTTAATCATTATTAATGAAATAGATGAATAGAGTAGACGATTTTGACCATGTGGAAGTGGTCAAATTTAGATGTCTACAATTTTTATTCTCTTCCTTGAGCTAGAGTTTAATGCATGGATCCAACTCATTGTTACATCAGGGACTTATAAGAGCCATCTATAAATTTTTGTTGGCTAAGATTCCATAAAGAAACCTAGCCCTCAAATTGCTTGAAAACCCCAAGCCCAAAATCTCTGTGAAAATTGAGCTTATTGAGGACCAACCCCATCCCCCAACCAAAAAACCTAGTAAGAAGTCTTCTAACCCTGACAAAGCGGTGTGGAAGGATCTGGTAATGGTTACACTGGAAGAAAGAAGGGATGTTTTTATGGGCCTGGAGGCTAATAAGAAGACGAAGCTGATTATTCATGAACTGGGGGAAGAGGTATAAACGATCACTATACTTGATGACAATGAGGAAAAATGCTCAAATCTGGGTGGTATAATATCTAAGAGACAACAAATGGCAGCTTCAAAGGTGCAAGAAAGTAGTAAAAATTCGTAGATCCCGGAGGAAAAGAGTACCCACAGCCTGCAAGAAAGCAAAGATAAGAAAGAGAGGGATGATAATAATTCTTCAACAGATGAGATACCTGATAGTCTGGGTGGTGATTTAGATGAGGAGGAAAATTTAGACTCAGAAAGTGATGGTCACAATGGTAATGAAGACAAGGAAGAGGATTCGCAGCAAGAGGTGACCCAGGAGGAGGAAGAAGACAATGTCATGGATAACCAAGAGAGGATGGAAACAAAAGGTCAAGAGGAAGAAAATTTTGAGGATGGTAGTAATGAGAGAATGAAAACATTGGAGACAATACTGCAAGTATTGGAAAAAGGGATGCAAGAGAAGGATGAGGAAAGAAAAATTCAATCTCTTGAAAAAGTTGTTAAGAGAAAAGTCAGGGATGGTGGTAATATATAGATTGGAGGAAAGACTACAAGTTTTACAAAAAGGGATGCAAGAGTAGGACAAGGTGGTTAAGAATTTATGCTCAGTGGTTGGTGTTGTCATGAAGAGGGCTATAATGGCTACAGTACCTGATATGTGTAAAATTAAAAAGAAGCAAAGGAAAAAAGCAACGAGAAATGGAGTGGACTTGTTTGGGAAGATGGAGTTGAAGGATATAGCAGACGACATAGTTGAGGACCTGATGATCGCCTAGAAACTAATTAAGGAAGCATAGCTATGGTGCTTTGTTTTTTTGTTTTGTGTTTTTTGTTTTGATGGTTTATTTTGGTGTTTTTTTTTGGGGGATGATAAAATTGTTAATGGTCGCTAGTGCATGAACTTTAATGTTGGTAATGCTGCTAGTACTTCTAGTTTCAGTATGGACTTTAAGTTAGATATTAATAGGTATTATAGGTTAAATGGTAGAGATGATAGTTGTGATGGGTTAATCTATTTTGCTACTTCTGATCGAACTGCTATATTTGATCGTAAGGGTATTGGTTAAGCCTTTTGCTTGTGGCAGGGGGAATTTTGGTGGGATTCCTTTTTTTTGTTTCTTTCCACCTGTTGTTCTTCTAATGTTGTACTAAATTGTTTGGGTCAAGGCCCTTTCCCTATTTAACCAATCAAAAACACAATTATTTATGTGGGGAAAACCCTTTCGAGAGAAAAACCTCACACTCCAAAATCCACCCAATATATTATTCAAAAATCATAAAGATTACAATATACTTGAAGGGAAATCTTCCCATGGGAGTATCACCACTCAATGATCCAAATGCAACACAACCACTATCAACCTCTCAGAATGCATCTCAATGCACATCCATAATACAATGCCCTCATAAAATAGGGTTTCCTTCTAGGTCAAGTCAAGCAAATAAAATATTCATCATCGAATATGAGACATAATGATGAATGGTCTAGATTTACAATAATAAAAATTTCCTTTCGGGGGCACTACCCTCGAACACCCGCCAGGGTGTGCTACCCCTAGACCTCAGACAGAGGGATGATCCACCTAGACCCCTCATGGGGGGCGATCCCCCATTCCCCCCCTCCCCATCATCATTGTCCAGATAATACCTTATGTAATTGCAAGGTTAAGACATATTTTTTCAACACTTGTTACCAAAATTTGAGTCAACTAGAGAGTTTTAAAAATTTAAATCTCAACACACCTTTACCATAGTTGAGCCATAATTTATGGTTACAACAATATCACAACATAAGATAAACATGGAGAAAACCAAAACCACATCTACCACAAGTGATACTATCCCACAAGAATTTGATCCAAGTAGCCATTCTACCCCCTCACAACAAGCCCAAAATCCATTAGACAAAGGGTATGAGTTAGAAGATGTCATAAACAAACCACTTGAGATCACTGAGGAAGAACTCCTTGAGTATCAACAAGACCCTAATACAAGCCACATCGCTAACACTTTGATGAAAAGGAACCCTGCCCAATACATGCTAGCTTTAGCAAAAGAAGGGGCTAAACTCCCTTCTAAATTTGACTTTGACACAATTAGGGAAAAAACCTTCTAAAATGTGGCTTCAATTCCCCCAGCTTTCATCACACAACCCTTGGCCCAAGGATTGAATCAAACTATAAATCAACTTACTCCGTCCCTTGTGCCAAGTCAAATATCAACTCCTAGTCTTGCAAATAGGATTACAACAAACCTTGGTCTCATGCCTAATGTAGAAGGAAACAAAATTGTGGGTAAACAAAACACCAACCCTCCCAAAAATATAAAATGGAAAATAACATTTTGTGTCCCATCCCATTCTTCCACCACCATTCATGAATTCCCTCTACATCCACATGTAATACTTACATTCTATAACACCACAACAACCTCAACTTTTCAAGCGTAACCATCTCCATCCATTACCACAAGTACCACAAGTGTGCCTAATGTTACACAAGGATGTGAACCAAGTTCCTCAAATAGGAAAACAATGGAAACTTAATACCCTTACACAACAAGGGACGTCTTCATCCAACCAACCAATTGGCCATTTAAAACCATTGGTTCCACAAAACACATCAACCCCATCTATCATAAATTCAAATCAAAGAAACACATTGGCCATAAATCCCATCAACCAAAGTAATACCTCGGCCCCAAATCAAACACAAGGGAACCCCCAACACATCATTCAAGAGAACCATTCTAATCAATTGACCCAAGGTCCAAATTTTCCATTAACATTGAAACAACAAATGGTACCATCATCTTTAACATTGGCCCCCCAAGCCAAGCAAAATAAAAATAGGGCCCTAAACCTACATTCCTCCATCCCAATCAATTATTTTACAAGGAATGATAGCACAAAACAACCCCCAACCACTCACTACACAACAACCATCTCAAACCAATCCACAACCCACTCATACCATGATCAATCAAAATTCATCTCATGTATCCCAACATCAAAACACTTCCATGTTGCAAGCACAACAAGATCACACTCTAGCTTTGCAAAAATCACAACAAGCTCAAGCTCAAGCTTTGCAACAACAAAAATCCCAACAATAATCTTTGTGATAACAAAAGCCTTATCAACAAGTGTTGCAACAACAACAAGCCCAAGCGTAATCCTTGAAATAGTAGCAAGCTCAACAACAAGCCTTGATCACACAACAACAATAGAAACACCAATAACAATCCCAACAACAAGGCCCAACAATAAGCATTGCTATCACAACAATACGCTCAACAACAACAAGAGCTTGTGCAACAACAGGGTTTGTACTATAATCCCCAACAAAACATTATAAATTCAATAGTACAAGGAGCATATATACCTCCATCACCATCACCTTCATAGTATCAAACCCCACCCTACACACCATACAATACCCCATCATATCAAAACCCCACTTACAACTCATCCACCATCTCATAGTACATAACATACGCTCCTCCACCAAATCCACAAGATGATGTGTCATCACAACTCAAGACCCTCACACAATAGATTTAGGACATTCAAATGGGAAAATGAAGAAGCCACATGCACAACAAAACTTATGTCTATATCCCTTTGATAGGTACATTGTGTAGGTACCTTTCCCACGCGGTTTTGAGGTCCTAAAGTTTGATAAATACAAAGGGAAGGGAAATCCTATGGATCACATCAAATAATTCCACGTAATGTGTATGGAGGTTGCCTACAATGATTCCTACTTAATGTGCCTTTTCCCATCTAGTTTGGTAGGCCCAACAATCGATTGGTTCTCACAACTGCCTCTAGGTATCAAAAATTTCCAAGAAATAATTGATAGTGTGAGACAAGGATTGTCAGGGTAGGTCGATTACACTTGATCCATGATGAATCGAAGCATAATTTATCCACTAAACCTCAATCTTATAAACAAGATCATTCAAATTGAAAGTTTAAACTAAGAATTTAATGAAACTAAAAACTACAAACTACGAAAGCAATTAAATGCCTACTCTAACCCATTTGAAACTTATCCCATTTTGGAATTGGTGTTGTGTTGATGTGGAACAATGACCCTTTCCCAATCCCGTGATCAATGAGCCTGTTTCAATTGATTCTATGGAAGAGAATCGATGAAGCCATTGTGATAAATGGATGAAAAACCAATTAAACATGATGCAAGCTAAATTAACATGATTTTATGCTAAGATTGATTTAACTATGCAATTGCTAAGCTAATTTAAGCTACTTCTAAGCTAAGAGATGAAAACCCTTATTTATAAACAAACTAAGATGGATGCATGGAAGCCATTAATGGATGCTTAAAGCTATTATGCAGCTAAAAATGAACTAAAATAAGCTAAAAGTGAGTAAATTGAGAGTGTGAATGCAAGTGAAATCAACAAAATAAGTTTGCAATTGAAAGATGGATCCATTTTTCTCCAAATAAGGTTCTATTTATAGGAGAGAAAATGAAAAATGAAGGGTTGAGATTGAAAATATTAATCAATGGTCAAGGATGAAAGGAAGATGAGGCATAGATCATGGATTCTCATCAACAGATGAGAATGCAAGATGAGAATTAATCAAGGGCTCACATTCCTTCAAACAAGCACACTTTTGACCTGCACACATAGGTCACAAGGTGACTTGTTCAAGAGGTTGCAAGATAACTTGCATTTGAAGCCAAGTGAGATGATTGGAGGAAAAAGAGTATTTTTTGGAATATTCTCATTGGTGTGGATAAAAATATTTTGCAAATTAAAAGAAAGTTTTAATTGTGCAAACAAGGAGATAAGGAATATTCCCCTTTTAGAGTTAAATTACTTTAATTGCTAATTAAATAAGGTTTAATCACACAATTAGGGGATTAGGAGGAATAAAGTGATTTTCATTAAATTAAATGATTTAATGAAAGGGGGAAAGGTGAAATGACATTTAATTAAATAAGTTAGGGTTATTTAATTTAATGAGATGACTCAGGGAATTAAATTAAATATGTTGATTTATTTAATTTAATATGATAAAATGTTAGCGTGAAATGGGGTGAATTAACCCGATATGATGAATTAGGTTAATAAATGCAAATGATGCAATTAATTAATCAACTAGGCTAATTCAATTAATTTAGCAAAAAGAGGATGGGTTTCAGAGGAAATGATGTTAGTAAAATTGTTTCAAGTGCATGATATGACTTAGGACATTTTTCAGTGTCTACATTTTTCCCCTCTTTGAAGAGAGGTACCTACTGCTTCGGTTCAATGAATAACGCTCCTCGGATTAAAATTGTTGCCCAAATCAAGAAAATAAAAAAATTCTTACTTTTTTAGATTTTTTAGATGCCCTAGTGGAAGGATAAAGCTAATTTTGCCCCCCTCTAGAAATCGGGCAGAAATTTTGAATTTGGGGTTGATTTCTCGATAAAGGTTACAAGCTCCCTTAGGGAGTCCCGAAAGGCTCTCGTATGCAAAAATTATGCCAAAAAAGCAAAAAATGATTCAAAATTAGGTTTTGATTGGCAAAATTCATGAAAATGGTGATAAACCCTAGCTTTGAAGGTGAAATTAGGGCAAAAAACCCTAATTTTCTAGCATAAATAAGCCAAGACGGGTCACTTTCAATTCATTTGTTCATTCACACCTTAAGGATAATTATTGTTTTGAGCTATGACCCTCTGACGAAATGGCACATTGACAGCTCCCATGACACATTTTCAATCGAGTTCGAGTGTACCAGCGGCTTCCAGGCTCATTACCAGTGGTATATAACTCAAAACTTGATTTGAAATTTGACTTTTTGATGCATTTATTGTACTTTGAATTTTAAACTTTGGCGGCGTCAATATATAGCGACGCCCTTTTGATAATCAATGACGCTAAAATGAAATATAGTGATACATATGATGATTTTATTCATGATTCAAAATTAGGGTCTCTAATTTTAAATTGTGATGCATGCTTATATATCGATGCACATGTCAATTTAGAAATTAGGGTTTGAATTTCAAAAGAATAAATCATGACGCCCATGTGTATGGTGACGCATTTTGTGATTTTCAATTTGAAATTTAAATATGGTGATGCTATTACAAATAGTGATGCTTGTTACCCAATTTTACTTACAACTCAATCAAGTAGAGCTTGTTGATTTTAAACTAAGAAAAGGGTACATTTTAAATATTTCTTTCATTACATTCAATTGCATAAATGAAATAATCCAAAAAATATTACATTTTACAAATTACTGCATCCATACATATGCATGTAACAGAAGAAGGATTTACCCAAGTCTTTTTAGAAAAAAATAGTAACCTTTTATTGAATGTAGAAATGTGCATTGTCTCACACAAGCCGTGAGACTGGCCTTATTCAATGTAATTAAAGAAAAGCATATACATGGATAAGTAATAGAAAAGTAAATGTGCATGTAAAGAGAGAAACCAATCATTTCCTAAGAATGACTGGTTATGGTTGTGTCATCTTGTCTTGTTGCTGCCCTAAGTTGCTTGTGTCCTTCCTAGCTCTGTATTGCTCCTAGTCCTACATCTGGAAAAAGCAATGGTATTAGAGCAATGCTATAAGAAATGAAAGGTTTAAAACTATACATGAAAATACACCTATGCACATATATACCGATCTCCGTATGCATTAAATAAGCTATGTACACTTTAGGTGTCCCAGAAAACCATTGAAGTCATCAAACACACCTAAGATGTACACATGTTTTCCTAACTTGTTTCCTTCATGTGCAGGTATAGGAAAGCAATGTTATTTTTTATCAAATTTCAGCACATGGGATAAATGTGGCTCCCACAAGGGTTGAGCCCAATGTGTTTATAATTTGTGTTATGATTAGATTAACTTGTCAAGATTTCCATGACATTGTACTACAATTAAGGATGCATTCATCATTCATAATTATGAAGTTCATAAATCCACCATTATAAACAATAATGGATACTCAATGGGATTATAGTATCTAAAAGCTAAACACAAGGCTTTGTTGACTGGATCTATTCAAAAAGTGGTAAAGAGATATGCAGACTGTGTAGATGTGGAATAGTTGTAATTTTTTTATTTATTTTGCATATTTCAAATACAATTTTCTAAGAATATTTTATGTTGAGATACATTGAAGAATTAAAATTTATGGATATTAAGTTCAAAAAATCATTACTATGAAGAATAAGATATGATAGTGAAGGCAGCTTGGATGCACGCATGGCAAGTCTGTGTAAGATGTATCTAGGCACAATGACATGATGGAAAAATTGTACAAGAAGAAGCCTAGACAAAGGGGTATACATATATGAGAGTTAAAGGTATTCAGTGATGAGACAAGATTTTTTATCTGGTGTTCAAGTACATGAGCAACAATGTTTTAGGTTCAAGTCCTAATTATACCTAAAGTTTTCTTCCTCACCCATAAGGTTTGTGCAGTTGCAAGGGGTCCTAAAGTGGTTTCAAAGTATTATCAAAGCCCTATGATAGAGCTCATAAAAGACAGAGGTTTGACATGATAATGTAAAAGAATATGTGACAATGAACTCAATAGAGCATGAACAACAAGATAAAATATAGTCATAAATACACAGTCTTGATTTGGAAAGTCATCTCTAGGTGCAAGAAAGGGAAGAGTTTCCATTTTTTAATGCTATAAAGACTAGGTAGTGCCATTATTAAGAAGGGCAGTCATCTTAACACCATTCAATAATGCACAAGAGATTTTAGAAATGACAGTAAATTTTAAGGAAAGCACAAGAATAAACAATGAATGTAAGGAAGAAAGCCTTTTAACAGTGACCTTATATGGATTTTGTTATCTTGTAGTGACAGTGGTAATGATAGTCAATATTGGTAGGGTTATGATGCAAGCCAATGGATTCATACATGGTGTCATAGGCTATAGGGGAATCATAATTGTAGGCCACAGAGCAACTATAGTGGTTCTACCAACTTTAGGGGGAAAAGGAAGTTGGGAACTATATTTCATGAAAAAAAAATTCTGCTAAAGCTGTTGATTGGAATTTGATTGGTGATGCCATAACAGAAATGAGCCAATGAAGCACATCACGAGAGGCAAATCATATTTTTAAGGATCACCCTGAAAGGGAAATATGTTCAAAGGAAAAGAAAGTAAATATGGATGTCGTTTGCAAGTCACTTGAAGGCCAGCTGTGATAAAGAGGGTTTTCTGAGAACACTCTGATTTTCTTCTATGCCAACAAACTCATGATACCCATGGCCATAAAGAACATTAAAAGACTCACATTTCAACATGAATATGTAGAGGGCCTACCATCAAAAAACAAAAAGACTTTGGAGATACGGAATGGAAGAATAAATTGAATACATGAAAGCTCACAGCCATTAAATCATAAATGGAGCCAGCCTTGGAAAAAGAACAAACCCAGAAGAACATGATTGGTGCCTCAGGTTTTTTATAACCCATATGCAATTTTGAAATTTGTTGAAAGTAGAAGTAGACCATCGACCCAGGAGGGGTTTTAATCATTAAATTGAGATATTTAAAAGCTAAAATCAAAGGGGTCAAGCAGGAGTGCCATTTCAACAGAAAAGCCCTCGTGGGTTTGTCCTCAAACATCATAAGGGTTTTCCCTGTAGGATCACACCATGAAGGAAAATCTAAATAAAATAATGAAGAGAAAAAAGATATACATAGAAGTGTCTAATTATATGTAGAAATATTTGATAGAAGCAACAAAACTAAAATCCAGCATGGCTAAGGGGTCGAATCATGGCAATGCCATCAAAATGAAAGGTAGGGTTTTTGGACCAAGAAATCTGAAGATATTCCTCAGAAACTCCATAGCCCATGGTCATGAAATACAGAGGTTTTCCTGAGAATATCAAATACCCAAAAGCATAGAAGAACCCCTACAGCCATAATGGAAGGAATAACGAGAACCCAGAATTTGAGATAGATCTTAAGAGCTACGGGAAAGTTTCTTGAGCAAACCGAGTTATAAATGCATAATGGAGGAAAAATTACCTAGAGCAGCCATGAGATCTCACAAGAAAGTTACAAGAAAGGGAAATTTTATTAAATCCATGAGATATCTTACCTTTTCTTGGCTTTCTTTCATCATTTTGTTTGAATCTTTGTTCCAAAGGCTCGAATACTCGAAATCACCATGGCAGCTAGTCACAGAAAAAATCATAGAAAATTAGAATGGGTGAAGATAATATGGATGTTGTGGTTTGTCAGACCTTTTAAATCACAAATATTTTTTTTCTTTAGTTTTCTCTGAAAAATAACTTACCATTCTCTCTCTGAGGGAAGGATTCACAATTTCTGTATAGAATTTCTTCTGTAGTTGCAAAAAAAATCCACAGTAGAAGCAAAAAACACAAATTCTACAAACCCTTGGTGTCAGTGGGCTTAGCTTCTTTGAGAAGCTTCATGTGAGATAAAGTGAAATGATAAGTTAATTTCTTTGGTTTTTCTTCAGGGTTAAAAAAACTATGATTTATGTCGATAGAATATGGCTTTTTTCCATTGTTTTAAAAAAAAAATATGCATTGTCATAATGCCCGTGGTCAAGACTTTATGTCTTGTGGATTTTTTGAGCTTTTTCCTTATAATTTTGGCTTTTCAAATGTGCTTTGTGACTTAGGCATATCCAATTCACTTTTTGACTTTGTAAACCTTATTGTCTAGGGGTTTATACCGATACATGGGGGTTTTGTTTTTATTTTTACATTTGCTTTGTATTGTAAATGCCTAATTTAAATGATGATTTATAAATCATTTAAATTGAGTCATCATCTTTTAAATGCATAAATAGAAACATGTTTTATATGACCAAGTCTTGGGAGGAGAAATGGAGAGTGAATTGGATTAATGGCATGCTATGAATGGAGGGAGATTATTTACAGTTGGAAAACATAAGGAGAGCATCTAGGTCTTGTTATTGACCTTTTATGAGCATTGGCGGGAATCTTGGAGTTTTTTGAGTTTTCATCATATTTGACATGGTCAAACTTGACCATTTCAATATTTTAGATCTTTTGTGGATGAGATCTAGGGGCTAGATTTTAGGCATGATGGTTCCATCTGACCCAAGGAGGTTGAAAACTCCTTGTTTGGTGGAGATTTTGGTACTTAGTATCTTTTTCTACTCATTATTGAGTTAGTTTTGATTATGTAGAGCTTGGACTTAGTGACTTTTACAGTCCTCTGTCATATTTTTGTAAACTTTTGTAACTCATATGGACATGGCATACAATGCATACCTTGGAAACATTGAATGGAGTTAATTTTTCCTTCTTACTCTTTTGCTTCATTGTGTGAAACTTTTGATTGACTAGATTACTTGTGAAATATTTTCATTTGCTTATAATTGTGTCTCATATCCAACACCTTTTTAGCAAAGAATGTGTTATTGCAGGTTATAATCTGAGTCAGAAATGCAGGTTACTTTAGCTGTGAAAGTTATTTCCTCCTAAAGACTTATGCATCAGGCCTCTTTATAAAATAATTATGCAAAACACATATAGATAGGTTGTGCAAGTTTTTTTCCTTCAAATCATTGTATGTAAGTGTACTAAAATCTAAATTTCTAGTTCAATTACCAGTTAGGTGTATCACTATAGGAAGTAGTGTTTACCAGTTTTGTTATATCATTTTCAGTTAATCCTTCTCCCTTTTCCTTTCAAAAATCATTAGTGTAGGTGATAACCAGCTAGGAAGCCGGCCTTCTCCAGAGGTTGACCTCTGCTTAAAAGCAACCCATAAATTTAGAGGCCTTCCCATGTTTTCTCCCAAAAGCTAAGTCCTACAACTTAACCTGACAAATCTTGCAGCTTAGCTAGGGTTCAATTTTAGTAGATAACAGTTTTTGGCATGCTTGGTGGGACATGTTCATTTAATTTTTTTTTGGTTTGATATAAAACTAGTAAGTTCATACCTTTTCAGAGGTTATTTGAGCATATTTGGCAACTTTATGAAGTAAAATAATAATGGAACTAGTGTTGTCACGACTTATGAGAAGAATACAAACAATGAGTTCCAAGGAGTTTGAGTTTTTACAGTTGTCACCACCTAGAAGATGATGCAGAACAACAAAAAGAACACCTCCCTCTAATAGAGTTCAGTCTACACCACCTGTTGTTACACTAGAGTCAGTGTTTTCACCACCAAGGATGAGAGGAAGACCATCCAAGAAGCAAAGTGAGACTCATTCTACCTCACCAAACCTTAGAACAGTGATATCACCTTCAAGTAGCCCAATTAGAGCTATATTTGCTACTTTTTTAGGTTCTAATGCATTTTCATTTTTAAGTTCTGTAGCTTCTACAATTTTATTTTTTGCTATTCAAACTCAGATTAATCCACCTCAGCCACCTCCAATGGCTAGAAACAACCCCTTTGTGCCATTTAATGGAGTTAGTCCATTAAATTTGGTGCAACATAATAATATACCAATTGTTGCCCTTAAATTTTTTTCAATGTTCATAGGGGGGGAAGAGACTACCCCAATTGAGCATATAAGAGATGTTGCATCATTATGTGGAGTTCATCACATCACCAGGAAGATGTAGCTATTAGGCTACTTGTTGCATCATTGAAGGGTAAAGCTCTATAGTGGTATAGGGATATGTTAGTTGGTACCATTGCTACTTGGGATGACTTTGGAGACAAGTTGCGTAAGAAGTTTCAAGACAAATCAAACCTCTTGTCCCTGGTCGAGCAGTTAATAGTGATAAAGAGAGTTCATCAAGACAAAATGATAGATTCCAAATTCTGGTTTCAGAGGACTTGGTTCAGGATACCTGAAATGGTAAGGCCATCCCCTGAATATGCTTTTATGTACTATTTAAGGGCTCTTAATAGTGATATTGCAGTTATCATACAGTCAATGGATGGATTTTCTTTGTCTAATGCTTATGAGATTGCAATAAGAGCAGAAAATAGCCTAATTCAAGATGGCAAGATATCACCCAGGCCTCCTATGCCTATTTTTCTAGATATCCAACCTAGTATGCCTTTGCAAGTTCCACCTTTTTCCCCTTTCCTTGTTGTTCCAACAGTTTTAGCTGTTGTTAGCACTTAAAAAATTGGTTTGACTCCCTATAATGAGTTGCAAGAAATCAAAGGCTTGCTGAAATCCTTTGGTAATGAGCTATTCAACCTTAAAAAGAAAGAGTTTCATCCTAGACCACCTTACCAGCCTCAAAATCCAGGGCCAAGCTATCCTTATCAAGGTCAACACCAGCAATTTAAAACTAACACATAGCCATACCAGGGAGGCTAGCAAGGTGCAAGATAGAATTTTAATCAAAGGCCTTTTCAACCTTATAACCCTATAGTGGTTAGTACATCAAAGGATTTGGTGCTTGTTCAAAAACATTTGGCAATTGATTAGTGCTTTCATTGCAATCAGCCACATAATAAGGCTACCTATTCTAATGGAGTGATTAATCAGGCATTGATGGTCCAAAATATCATAGGTTTACATCAAGAGACACCTCCTGATGATTCATCACAACAACAGGATCTCCCTATGAGTGAGACAACTCTCCTGAATTGGCAAGGCAAGGAATTTTGTGGGGTAACTAGAGATGATTCACCTATTGCAGCCAACACTAAAGCTAAAAAGAGAGCTTATAATATTGAAAAATAGCCAAATAAGGAAATAGATGAAGTTAGTCCATCTTTCGTACCTCATATTTCACAAATATTGCAGTGAAATCAGCAAAATCATGGTAAGGAACTACCTACAAATCAACCTCAAGAAACTCATTCATAGCCAGACCCTGCTCTTCTAAGGACCCACCAGAAGGTGAATGTAGCTACACCCTTCAACATTGTTGAAATTATGAAGAAAATGAATGTAACCATGTCTTTGTGGGATTCTTTAGCAGTTCCTAGTCAAAAGGATATGTTATAGTCAGCCTTGTCAAATGTTGCAAGTGAGACTCTTGTGAGTCAAGATAAAGTTTTTACTAATTCACCACAAGAGAGAAAAAAGCAGCCAAGTAAGGATGTTAAGCCACCCCCTTTCTATGTTTATTTAATTAAAGGGGGTCAATTAGTGCATAATTGTATGGTGGATAGTGGAGCTAGTAGTTTAGTCATGCCAAAAAATATTACAGACCAATTAGGACTGAAATAATAGCCCCTTGAGAAGGGATTCCTCCAGCTAGATGGTACATCCATTAATACTGTAGGTGTTATTAAGGACTTGGGCTTGACATTACATGCCTGTCCAAATTTCCCAATCCCTCGGCATGTGTTTGGATTAGATTTACCCTTGTATTTTTCACTATATTTATCTAGGGATTTCACTGCCAAAATTGGGGGGTATCTGTCATTAGACTGGTCCCACTTGCTCTTTAGGACTAGACATGGCACAAAGGTAACAATAAGATCCAATCCCCTTGACAAGGATCACATTGAACCCTATAATCCATCTATTGTTAATAATAATTATGTTGTTTTAGAAGATAGTAAGCTTGTTGCAGCTCATGAATTACATGTTGAAAGTGCATGAGAGGTGCTCTTAAATGAATGGGCAGCAGAGAATGTTGTTGATAATCCTAATGATCTCATTCAAGAGGATATTTTGGGAAACTATGTGCTTCATGAGCCTAAAGCAGTGATTCCAAACTTTGAAAAGCAGCTAGATCAACAGTTGAGACAACAAGATGAGTTGTGGCAGATTTACTTTGATGGCTCTAGAAGCAGGAACGGAGCTAGGGGGTGCAATGTTTGTGTCCCCATAAGGTGATAAGTATTATGCTACTTTTTATTTTGTGTTCTCATGTACTAAAAATACTGCTAAATATGAGGGTCTGATTTAGGGATTGGAATGGGCTAGGAGGAGGAAAACTGACTGCCTACAGGTATTTGGTGATAGTGAGCTCATTGTTAATCACGTTAGAAATCTGCATGTTAATAAGAATGATGCTTTGAAGTCTTATAAGCATAGATATTGGGATATAATAGAGGAATTTAATTCCTTTAATCTAATTTCTATTCCTAGAAGTAAAAATATTCATGTAGATGGGCTAGCTACAGTAGGGGCTCAGTTTGATATCCCTAATGACTTGAAGGAAGAAAAGGTACAGTAGCATGTTAGGGTTGTTGTTAGACATTAAATTCCTGATAATCACACTAACTAGAAAGTGTTTGAAAGTGATGAACATATTTTAAGTTTTTTGTTAGAAGAGGATCAGTTTTTTGTGGTTAACCAAGACAAGATGAAGCAGCAATATGATGATCAAATCATCCAGTTAAGGACTAACAAGTTGCCCAAGGGACTTGTTACCTTGGAATATATTTTTCAGTACTGATGATTAGCTTAAGAAGGGAAAAGCGGTTTGCAGATCAAGGAAGAGAATTATGAAGAGCTAGAGATTTTCAAAGGTAAGCTCCTTAAGATAAGTAAAATTTGTTCAGTTGATAATAAGCAAGCTTTTGTTGCTTTATGTCAAGAATTTCATGATGTATTTGCATGGGAATTTTCTAATTTTAAGGGGTTTGATCCCCATATTTCCCAATATACTATTGAATTAGAACCTGATACCAAGCCTGTTAGATAGAAACAGAGCCCTTTGAACCCTAAGTTAGAGCCTCTCATGATCAAAGAGCTGACCAAACTAGTTGATGGGGGTATCATCTTTCCTACTAAACATACTTCATGGGTTTCTAACCTTGTACCGGTTAGAAATAAAAACAAATAAATTAGGCTCTATGTAGACTTTCGAGATCTTAACAGAGCTTCTTTAAAAGATCATTACCCACTACCCTCCATGGAGCAGATCCTACAAGTAGTTGTTGGTTCTGAGAGATTCTCTTTATTGGATGGTTATTCTGGTTATAACCAAGTATTGGTCAAGGAGGAAGACCAGTTTAAAACTTCCTTTACAACCAAATGGGGCACTATGGCCTACAAAAGAATGTCTTTTGGCTTATCTAATGTTGGTGCCATATTTCAGAAGGCCATGGATATGGAATTTCAAGGTTTGATTAATAAGATTGTCCTCATTTATCTAGATGATGTCATAGTATTCTCCAAGAATGTTGATGAGCATTTCTTACATCTGAAACAAGTTTTTGAAAAATGTAAGGAATTTGGTATATCCCAAAATCCTAAAAAGACTATCTTTGTTGTCCATGAAGGCAAGCTTCTTGGACACATAGTGTTAAAATAGGGGATCACCATTGATCCTGAGAGTGTTAAAGCTATCTTAGAGCTGCCATTACCTAATCACAAAAAGGGGCTGCAAAGTTTCTTAGGCAAAATTAATTTTCTAAGAAGATTCATACCCAATGTTGCATATCTTTTGCAACCTTTAATTTCCATGTTAAAAAAGAATGCCACTTTTACCTAGACCAAAGAGGCTAAAAGTAGTTTTTCAGCAATAAAGGAGGCTTTAGCAGCAGCTCCAACTCTGGTAAATCCTAATGTCTCTAAGGATTTTATTCTTTATGCTTTTGGTAGTTTAGATTTTATTTCAGCAATGCTAGTACAACAAAATGATGATGGGTTTGAGTAGCCTATTGCCTTTTTTAGTCAAGGGTTGGGAGATTATGAGAAAAGATATAGCTTTGTAGAAAAACATGTGCTTGTTGTAATCAGGAGTTTGAAGAAATTCAAACCTTTAATTTCTAACAATAAGATTCATCTGATGGTTGCACACCCAAGTATTAAAGAGTTTTTGTTCAACATGGATCTAAATGAGAAGAGAGATGGATGGATCACTAAATTCATGGAGTATGATGTGGACATCAAGATCACAAAACTTGTAAGAGGTAAAGGACTTTATGAGTAGCTTGTTGCAGGGTCTAGTAATGATGAGAAAGCTTAAGCTGGTGTTGTTCTGGTTAATGATACTAAGACTCAGGATGTTGCACCTATGTTAAATGTAGGTTGGGTTCAAGATATGACCCATTTTCTACAAACTGGTGAATGTCCACCAGGTTTAGATAGAGCTAAGAGAATATATTTTAGGTTGCAGTCTATTCCATATGTGCTAATTGACAATATTATTTTCAAGAAAGATCTTAATCGTGTATTGGCAATTATTAGATTGGCATGGTGCTTCATGAGTTCCATGATGGAACTGCAGGGGGTCATTTTTTCCCAAGAACTACAGTTGGAAAATAATATGTGCTAGTTATTATTGGCCTAGCTTATTTAAAGATGCCCATGTTTGGTCACGGAAGTGTGTAAAGTGTGCTCTTTTTGTGGGAAAAGAAATGTTGCTTGTTTTTCCTTTGCAGCCTATTCAAGTGGATCAACCCTTCATGAGATGGGGTATTGATTTTATAGGACCTACCAACCCTCCATCTATTGCAAGTCATATATGGGTCCTTACAGCTTCTGATTATTTTACATGATGGACAGAGGCAGTTACCTTAAAAGAAGCAAATGTGTCTATTGTACTAAACTTTTATTATGATATTATGACTAGGTTTGGAGTTCCTTAATCCATAATTTTTGACAATGCTTTGCCTTTTGTTGGTTTAAGAGTAACTGATTGGGCTATTAAACATGGAATACATCTGAATACCTCCTCAAATTATTAACCTCAAGGTAATGGATTAGCTAAGATTTCAAATAAAAAAATGATTAGAATTATTAAGAGAACTGTGGAGGATAACCAGAGGATTTCACACACAAATTTGAAATCTACTATGTGGGCAGATAGGGTGACTCCTAAAATATCTACCAGTAATTCACCTTTTGTGTTTGTTTATGGAAAAGAGGTAAGATTTCCTTTATCTGTAGAGCTTCCAGCTCTATATCTTGCACAACAGTTGGAAATGTTTGAAGAACAAGATCATATGATAGTGAGATATGCCCAGCTTATGGAGCTTGAAGAGACAAGGGACAAAGCAATGAAGACATTGGAGTATCATCAACTCCAAACAAAGAGGGTATTTGATAAGAAAGATACACCTAGAATTTTCAAGGAGGGTGATGTTCTTCTCAAGTGGGATGTGATAAAGAGTAGGCCAGGTAAGCATTCAAAGTTTGACAACTTTTGGACTAGCCCTTTTGATATTACTGAGTGCAAAGAGCACAATGCATTCCACTTATCAAATATGGATGGAGAAGTTTTACATATCCCAGTTAATGGGATATTGGATTTTTTGGTTGTGTTTCTGATATGTGGTTGTCATTGATGTTAACACTATTAGCATTGGTGATTCTGAAGGCTGTATATGTCAAGGAGATTGAGAAAATTAGAATAAATATGTTACAGGTAGTCTATGATGTTGTGAAGATCCAAGAGGTGAAAATTTTTGCACATTGAGTTTCAGGTGTCATGCACTAAATGGTTTGTTTCCGAGTCTATCTAGTATTTTTTCCGAAAGTTTCAATAGTATGCATCATGAATTGAGGAAGTTATGAAGATTTTTGTTCCTACAGTCACTCTATTACTGTAGCAAGTGTTTTTGGAAGAGGATGAAATTCTAGCAATTTGAATTGTTGTGCATGTTCTTGTGACATTCATGGATGAGTTTCGATAATGCTCTATCCTTGTTGCACGTTCACATTTTTTGATGTGATCATGATCGAAGATTTTTCGTATGTATGCTCGAGTTTTCATGTTCTTGGACGACATGGTGGGGATAACATGTTGCAGATCCAAGAGGATTAATAGTTTATTGTTTGGCATGTTTGAGGATGTTTATTTAGGTCCTCACTATGTTTTTACTGACTTAGGTTGGTGTGCATCAAGATTTGTTCATGTATTAAGGCCGAAAGTTGTAATTTATTCTTTATTCTTGGCCAACAGAGTTGTTGATGTAAATACATATAGCACATATATAAGAGCGATTGTCTCTTCATTGTAATTGTATGCTCGGTGTATGTATGAAAAATATATGTGTGAATAAAGATCAAATCATTCAGGAGCAGAGAAGAGTGTGAAAGAGATTGAGTAGAGTGTGAAGGAGTTTGAGCAGAGTGTGTAGAAGTTTTTTTGTGCCTAACCAAAACTGTCATCAAGATTTTGTAGAAGCTAATTTCTTAGTTCAACCTCATCATATGGATTTAATCTAATTGTTTTATGTAAGGCATTGAGCCTTCCTCTGAGCAGTGATCTCTAGGAAGTGTGCCTAAATGCATGTGCATTCCCTATTCATTTATTTCATTATACTTCTAACAAGGTATAATCTTGTGGAATAACATTCACCATGGTTTTTCCCCTAACAGGGTTTCCACGTATAAAAATCTTGGTGTTCATGTGTCTCTGATGTGTTGTTAATTTATGCTTCCATTGTTAATTATCAGATTTGAAATTAAAGGTTGTTTAAAGTTGAATAAGTCTTAATTTTGTGATAATTGATTCACCCCCCCTCTCATTTATCTATCCTTGTTTTTCCAACAATTGGTATCAGAGCAAGTTCCTCTGAAGGGAAAGCTTAACAACTTGAGGTGATCTGAGATGGCATCTTACATGAAGTAAATTTCTATATTCGATGGAGCAAACTACTCTTTGTGGAAGTTCATAATGGAATGTCATTTGAAGTGCGTTGGTGAGCCTTTCTAGAAGATTACAAAGAATGCATATACTATCCCTCAGAATGGTCCATCTACTACTGATGAAATCAAAGAAGCTCAAACAAATACCAGGGCTATCGAAGCATTGTTGAGTGCCTTGATAGATTCAGAGATGAAAAATGTGATAGATCTAAATATTGCACATGAGATCTGGAATTTTTTTGAAACATTATATCAAGGAGATCCACTAGTGAAAGTTGCTAAGCTACAGAGTCTAAAAGGCAAGTGGGAGGACATGAAGATGAGTGAAGATGAGAACATCCTTTATTTCTCTCAAAAGATAAATGAACTGGTGATGAGAATTAGATGTGTCGGTGGAGTCTTGGATGAAGAAGAGATTGTGGCTAAAATACTTGGATCTATGCCTCCTTCCTACAAAAAAAAAATCATGTTATTGATGAACTCACGACAGTGACAAATGTGGCAAGAGACGTCCTGATTGGAAAACTTGTTTCCTTTGAGTTAAGTGAATTTGGTGAATCTACTCCTAAGAACGAATCTGCATTCAAAGCTACTGTATCCGGGAAAAGCAAGCAGAGATATGATCCAAGAGAGAGTTCCAAAAAGACATTCAAGTATGAAGATGAGATGAAACTGAATGAAGATGAAAAAAAATAATTAGAGGAACTAGAAGCATTGATTGTGAAAAGAGAATACATAGGTCATGGGAAGTACAAAGGAAAATTACCTATCAAATGTTTTTCTTGTAGTTAAATAGGTCATTTTGCATCAAGGTGTCTTCAAAGAGTCTCTAAGTATAAACCTGGTAAGAATAGATTTCAAAAGAAATGCTATTATGTTGAAGAAGGTGTTACTGATGATGAATCTGATAAAGAAACTAGAAATGAAGATGAATGGGTATTCATTGCTATCAAAGAAAATGGTCAAGTATCCACTGAATCTACTAGTAATGTGAATGTTGAGAAGGCTCTTGCAGAAAAAATTGAAGAAAAGGATGAGTGGGTAATTGACAATGGATGCTCACATCATATGACTGGTGACAAAACCAAATTTGTAAGCTTGGAAAAATATGATGGTAGTGTTGTAAGATTTGGAGACAACACTTCTCATGTGATTCGTGGTAGAGGCACTATTTATTTTGGTGGTAAACATAATATTGATGATGTTCTTTATGTAGAAGGCTTAAAGCATAACTTGTTGAGTGTTGGATAGATGGTAGAAAATGGTTACAATCTTCAATTCAAGGATGGTAAGTGCAAGATAAGGGGAAGTTCTGGAAATGTGATTGCTTCAAGTACAAATTCAAGAGGTAATATTTTTCACTTGAGTGTTGCTAGTGAAAGTTATTTAGTTGCTCAAATTGATGTAAGATGGTTATGGAATAAGAGATTGTGTCATGTGAACTTTGATAGAATTGTCAAAATAAGCTCTTCTCAAGCAGTCAGAGATCTTCCTAAGTTAGTGAAGCCTACTAACACTATGTGCAAGGAATGTCAGATGGGAAAGCAGACTAGAAATTATTTCCAAAGGAAACAGTATAACTCTAATGGAGTACTAGAATTGATACATACCGACCAATGTGGTCCATCGAGAATCAGAAGTCTTTAAGTTGAAAGGTACTTTATGTTTCATATTGATGATTACTCTAGAATGATATGGGTTGCTTTCTTAAGAGAAAAACATGAAACATTAGAAAATTTCAAAAGCTTCAAAGCTATGGTAGAGAATCAAATAGTCGAAAAGATCAAATTCTTAAGGTCAGATAGAGGTGGTGAATTCACTTCCCAGGAATTCAATTATTTATGTGAAGAGAATGGAATCCAAAGACAACTATCTGCTCCTCAGACCCCTCAATAGAATGAAGTCATTGAAAGAAAGAACAGAACTGTTCTAGACACTGCTAAAACCATGATGCTGGAAGCAAATGTTCCACATTTCTACTACAGAGAAATTGTAATCATTGTTGTGTATACCATCAACCGAGTAAATGTCAAGAGTAATTCTGGTAAGACCCCTTTTGAGCTATTGTTTGGTTATAAAGCCTACTATCAAATATTTTGAAAAAATTGGAAGAAAATGCTACATCAAGAGAGATGATGATATAGGAAATTTTAATGCTAGAAGTGATGAAGGAATATTTCTAGGTTACTCTACTAAGAGAAAAGCTTACTGGTGCTTTAATAAAAGGTTGAAGAAAATGGTTGAAAGTGCAAATGTCAAAGTTGATGAAGATATTGATAGACCATCCAGATGTAGTGGATATGATTCAGATGACCAACATGACATTAATAACAATGGAAAGAATGTTCAGACATAGAATCAACTTCAAATTGTTTTGGTGAACCAAAGGAATCAAGAAGCACAAACGAATAGAAATGTAGAAGAAAGAACACAAGAACAAGAAGTTAGATAAATTACTAAAGTTCCAAGGTATGTAAGGCGAAATCATTCTACTAGTCATAACATAGGAGATAAGATCAAAGGTGTGCAAACTAGAAGAAGAATTTTAGAAGAGTACTATCTAATTTCCAAAACTAAACCTAGCAATATCAATGAAGCATGCAAAGATGAACGTTGGATGGAAGCAATGAAAGAAGAACTAATACAGATAGAGAAAAAAGATACATGGGATCTTGTTCCTAGAACTCATAACAAAAATTTGATTGGAACCAAATGGGTGTTTCGGAATAAGCGGAATGAGCAAGGTGAAGTGGTAAAAAACAAAGCAAGACTGGTTTACAAAGGATACTCATAGATGGAAGGTATTGATTTTGAAGAAAATTTTGCCCCTATTGCTAGAATTGAATTTGTAAGATTATTTCTTGCTTACATTTCTTTCAAGAATTACAAAGTCTATTAGATGGATGTAAAGTCATCATAGTAAGTACTTTCCTTTCTACAATTTTTTTTAATAGTGTTGGGGTCTCATTCATACTTTCAAGTCTGAGTGCAAAAGTTCTAAGTCTATTTTCTAAGTCATGAACCTATTTTATGAGTGACTCTATGCCCAAGGATAGGTCTAGGAAACTTTTCAATACTGTTTAGCAGGCAAACACAACGTAGAGGTCACCAGAAATGTTACCCAATTTTACTTACAGCTCAATAAGGTAGAGCTTGTTGATTTTAAACTGAGAAAAGGGTAAATTTTAAATCTTTCTTTCATTACATTCAATTGCATAAATGAAATAATCCAAAAATATTACATTTTACAAAATACTGCACCCATACATATACATGTAACAAAAGAAGGATTTACACAATTCTTTTATGAAAAGAATAGTAATCTTTATTGAATGTAGAAATGTACATTATCTCACACAAGCCGTGAGACTGGCCTTATTCAATGCAAATAAAGAAAATAATATACATGGATAAGTAACATAAAAGTAAATATGCATGTAAAGAGAGAAACCAGTCATTTCCTAAGAATGATTGGTTCTAGTTGCATCGTCTTGTCTTTTTGTTGCCCCAAGTTGCTTGTGTCCTTACTAGCTCTGTATTGCTCCTAGTCCAGCATCTAGCAAAAGAAATGGTATTAGAGAAATTCTCTAAGCAATGAAAGGTCTCAAACTATACATGAACATACACCTATGCACATATATACTGATCTCCATATGCATTAAATAAGTTATGTACTCTTTAGGTGTCCTAGAAAACCATTGAAGTCATCAAACACACCTAAGATGTACACATGTTTTCCTAACTTGTTTGCTTCATGTGCAGGTACATGAAAGCAATGTTATTTTTTATCAAATTTCAGCATGTGGTATAAATGTGGCTCCAACAAGGGTTGAGCCCAGCATGTTTATAGTTTGTGTTATGATCAAATTAACTTGTCAAGATTTCCATGACATTGTAATACAATTGAGGATGCATTCACCATTCATAATTATGAAGTTTATAAATCCATCGTTATAAAAAATATTGGATACTCAATGGGATTACAATATCTAAAAGCTAAACACAAGGCTTTGTTGACTGGATCTATTCAGAAAGTGGTAAAGAGATATGGAGACTGTGTAGATGTGGAACAATTGTATTTTTTTTCTTTATTTTGCATATTTCAAATATAATTTGTTGAGAATATTTTCTGTTGAGATACATTGAAGGATTAAAAGCTATGGATATTAAGTTCAAAAAATCATTTCTATGAACAACAAGCTATGACAGTCAAGGCAACTTGGATGCACACATGGTAGGTCTATGTAAGATGTATCTAGGCATAGTGACATGATGGAAAAAGTGTACAAGAAGAAGCATAGACAAAGGGTTATGAATATATGAGAGTTAAGGGTATTCAAGGACACGAGAAACAATGTTTCAAGTTCAAGTCCTAATTATACCTAAATTTTTCTTCCTCACCCATAAGGATTGTGTAGTTGCAAGGGGTCCTAAAGTGGTTTCAAAGTTTATCAAAGCCCTATGATAGAGCTCATAAAATATGGAGGTTTGACATGATAATGTAAAATAATATGTGACAGTGAACTCAATAAAGCATGAACAACAAGATAAAAGATAGTCATAAATACACAGTCTTGATTTGGAAAATCATCTCTAGGTGCAAGAAAGGGCAGAGTTTTCATTTTTTAATGATATGAAGACTAGGTAGTGCCATTATTAAGAAGGGAAATCATCTTAACACAATTCAAGAATGCACAATAGAGTTTAGAAATGACAGTAAATTTTAAGGAAACTATAAGAATAAACAATGAATGTAAGGAAGAAATCCTTTTGACAATGACCTTATAGGGATTGTGTTATCTTGTAGTGATAGTGGTAATGACAGTCAATATTGGCAGGGTTATGATGCAATAAAATGGATTCATAAATGGTGTCATAGGCTATAGGGGAATCATATTTGTAGGCCACAAAGCAACTACAGTGGTTCTACCAGCTTTAGGGAGAAAAGGAAGTTGGGAACTATATTTGATGAAAAAAAAAATTCTGCTAAAGCCACTTATTGGAATTTGAAGGGTGATGCCATAACAAAAATGAGCCAATGAAACACATCACTAGAGGCAAATCAGATTTTTGAGGATCACCCTGAAACAGAAATAAGTTCAAAGGAAAAGAAAGCAAATACAAATGTTGATTGCAAGTCACCTAGAGGTCAACTGTGATAAAGAGGGTTTTTTGAGAACGTTGTGATTTTCTTCTATGCTGACAAACTCATGATACTCGTGGCCATAAAGAACATTAAGAGACTCAGATTTCAACATGAATATGTAGAGGGTCAGCCATCAAAAAATTAAAAAGACTTTGGAGATACATAATGGAAGAAGAACTTGCATACATGAAAGCTCACAACCATCAAATCATAAATGGAGCCAGTCATGGAAAAAGAACAAACCTAGAAGAACATGATTGGTGCCTCGGGTTTTTGATAGCCCATATGCACATTTGACATATGTTGAAAGTAGAAGTAGACCCTCGACCGAGGAGGGGTTTTAATCATTAAATGGAGACATTTAAAAGCTAAAATCAAAGGGGTCAATCAGGAGTGTCATTTCAATAGAAAAGCCCTCATGGGTTTGTGTTCAAACATCAGAAGGGTTTTCCTTGTAGGATCACGCCATGAAGGAAAATCTACATAAAAGAATGAAGAGAAAAAAGATATACATAGAAGTGTCTGATTATATGCAAAAAGCTTTGATAGAAGCAATAGAAATAAAAATCCAGTATGACTAAGGGGCTAAATCATGGCAATGCCATCAAAATGGAAGGTAGGGTTTTTAGACCAAGAAATCTGAAGATATTCCTCAGAAACCCCATAGCCCGTGGTCATGAAATACAGAGGTTTGCCTAAGAATATCAAATACCCAGAAGCATAGAAGAACCCCTACAACCATAATGGAGGGAATAACCAGAACCCAGAATTTGAGATAGATCTCAAGAGCTACAGGAAAATTTCTTGAGCAAACCTAGCTGTAAATGCAAAATGGAGGAAAATTGCCCAGAGCAACCATGAGATCTCACAAGAAAGCTATAGGAAAGGGAATTTTTTGTAAATACATGAGATATCTTACCTTTTCTTGCCTTTCTTTCATTATTTTATTTGAGTCTTTATTCCAGAGGCTCAAATACTCAAAATCACCATGGCGGCCAATCACAGAAAAAATCATAGAAAATGAGAATTGGTGAAGAGAATATGGATGTTGTGGTCTTTCAGACCTTTTAAATCACAAATAAAAAATTTTCTTTAGTTTTCTCTGAAAAATAACATACCATTTTCACTCAGAGGGAAGGATTCACAATTTTTGTCCATAAATTCTTTTGTAGTTGCGAAAAAATCTACAGTGGACAAGAAGCTTCATGTGAGATAAAATGAAATGATAACTTTATTTCTTTGGTTTTTCTTTACGGTTAAAAACACTATGATTTATGTCGATAGAATATGGCTTTTTGCCATTGTTTTTAAAAAAATATGCATTGTCACTAATGCCCGTGGTCAAGACTTTATGTCTTGTGGATTTTTTGAGCTTGTGCCTTATAATTTTGGCTTTTCAAATGTGCTTTGTGACTTGGGCATATCCAAGTCATTTTTTGATTTTGTAAACCTTATTGTCTAGGGTTTTATACTGATACATGGGGGTTTTGTTTTTATTTTTGCATTTGCTTTGTATTGTAAATTCCTAATTTAAATGATGATTTGTAAATCATTTAAATTAAGTCATCATCTTTTAAATGCAGAAATAGAAACATGTGTTATATGATTGAGTCTTTGGAGGAGAAATGGAGAGTGAATTGTATTGATGGCATGCCATGAATGGGGGAGATTATTTTCAATTGGAAAACATAAGGATAGCATCTAGGGGTTATTTTTGACCTTTTATGAGCATTGGAGGGAATCTTGGAGATTTTTGAGTTGTCATCATATTTGACATGGTCAAACTTGACCATTTCAATATTTTAGAGCTTTTGTGGATGAGATCTAGGGGCTAGATTTTAGGCATGATGGTTCCATCTGACCCAAGGAGGTTGAAAACTCCTTTTTTGGTGGAAATTTTGGTACTTAGTATCTTTTGCTACTCATTATTGAGTTAGTTTTGATTATGTAGCTCTTGGACTTAGTGACTTTTACAGTCCTCTGTCAGATTTTTGCAAATATTTGTAACTCATATGGACATAGAATATAGTGCATACATTGGAAACATTGAATGGAGTTCATTTTTCCTTCTTACTCTTTTGCTTCATTGTGTGCAACTTTTGATTGACTAGATTACTTGTGCAATATTTGCATTTTCTTATAATTGTGTCTCATATCCAACACCTTTTTAGCAAAGAATGTGTTATTGCAGGTTATAATCTGAGTCAGAAACACTAGTTACTTTAGCTATGAAAGTTATTTCCTCCTAAAGACTTATGAATCAGACCTCTTTATAAAATACTTATGCAAAACACATATAGATAGGTTGTGCAAGTTTTTTTTCTTCAAACCATTGTATGTAAGTGTACTAAAATCTAAATTTCTAGTTCAATTACCTGTTAGGTGTATCACCATAGGAAGTAGCATTTACCAGTTTTGTTTTATCATTTTCAGTTAATCCTTCTCCCTTTTCCTTTCAAAAAATCATTAGTGTAGGTGATAACTAGCTAGGAAGCCAGCCTTCTCTAGAGGTTGACCTCTGCTTATAAGCAACCCACAACTTTAGAGGTCTTCCCATAATTTCTCTGGAAATCTAATTCCTGTTGCTTAACCTATCAAATCTTGCAGCTTAGCTAGGGTGTAATTTCAGTACATAACAACACTATTATGATTTTTGAGCTAAAAATCCAAATTGAGCCAATTTTTTGACATCGTGCACTCTGTGGGTGCATGAGATCATCCCACCATTGATGTCATGCAAGCACATGCCCATAGTTTTATATAGACTAGGTGATTTTTCAAAGTTGCATCAGGAGCACCTAGGAGAGATTGGCCTTTGGTATGTTGCATATACGTCTGTCAGGCAGACTCACTTAGCTATGATGACTACCCTGTACGAGATATGACACAGTGAATCTTTATTGTTTCACCTTCTGATAGGCAACGCGACTATGACCTTAGAGGATGTATGGAATATTTTTTGGTTGCCAATTTACGGCGATCATGTGATATATGATGTTGATGTCACATTTGATGCCTATCACGAGGTAATGGATTTGGATAAAATTTCTCCAGTTACATCACAGATCGACCTCAAGATGTATACAGGTCACTTGAACACCTTCTAATTGATCATTGCAGCCATCATTTCAAGTTTGGTTGCTCCAGACTGATGTAGTAGAGGGTTCAACCTAGGATGGGGCCTAGCATGGCACAGGATGTTGTATAGGAGGACACAGTTTGCATGGGGGCAAATGATGTTTTCCTCACTATATCATGATACACATGACTTTTTTTATAGTGACGATAGGGCCACTGGTTCAAGGGTGACCTTGCTTCATATTTGGGATTGGGAGCATATAGTTGTGCTTTGATCAATAGTGTAGATGGAAAATTTTGATCCAAATGATCCTATGATTTGACTATACAGAGGTGTTATTACCTTGTGGCACACTGGATGAATTGAGATCACATACTAGATATGGGTTGGATGATATGATAGTCTTTAGATGGTGATGCTAGCTTCAAATGCCAGTGTGGTGTGATGATGCACAACAGTCATTTTTTTCCAGACAGACCTGGTATATGTAGGACTGGGAGCATACTATTATAGAGAGATATCTGCTAGATAGGGTGGCCAGGCAATTTGGTGTGCTGCAGAACAAACTAAATGATGCCTATAGGACCATTTTTGTGAGGTCTACTTGAGAGGTTCCCACATGGGGACCTACTATTCCAACTCTAGAGGAAGTAGAGAGCTTCAGATATTTGGTGGCTCATCCATGGGCCTATGATCAGGGTCAGGTGATAGCACTGACTACATTTGCTTATGATGCATGGTTCACGCCTCCTCAATATTTGATAAATCTAGTGGGCACTCCTTTGTGAGGGAGACCCAGAGGGAGAGGTGTAGCTAGGGGTAGAGGACATAGACAAGAGTAGGCTAGATAGGATGGCCAAGATGGATAGGTTCTAGGGGCTCCACCAACGGGACAATAGGTTCCACAACAACCACCCATTCAGTAGTAGTCTACATAGCCACCATGACCAGATGCTAAAGATGTTCACATCCAACAGTTGTAGCAACAAGTGTAGATTTTGATAGGTGAGTGAGACCAAGCTGGCCAGCAAATTATGGCTATTACTATTGAAAGAGACCAAACCAGATAGCAGGTGGTGGCTAGCATAGTAGAGAGAGACTATGCCAGGTAGAAATTATAGACTATGAATACTGAGAGGGACCATGAGATAGGGCAGCGACATCAAATAGAGGCCATGACAAGAACCTCACATAGTAGGACAATATCGGTGAGACTTGTTGGCCTCCTACAATGATTTAACAACTAAGACTTGATGGGAATTTTAGTTTTTATGTGATGCGAGTTGGGTTTTAGGGTTTCAAAGTTACCCATGGTGCTTTTAATTATCGACTCTTGTAAACCCTCTTTTTACGTTTCAACAGTGACTTACTACCTAGGGTAACCGGCCACTTAAGTGAGGTTTAATCGCTCTCGGGTCATGCATTTACCAACCCCTTTCACCTGGCTTGCCGGTCTTTCTGCCAAGACAACTTATGTTTTCATACCACCGGGAGTTTCACTGGCCAGTCCCACCTGAATGTTTCATCTGAGGTCTGGCTAACTATTCGATCACAGGTTTTGATCTAGGCCACTTCTCGCCGACCTCGCAGGTTTTCTTGCTGGTGTCACCAAACAGGTGCGAGGTTTGCGAGATGTTTCCATCTCGCATGAATGGATGTGTGGGTTTTCCAGAGGTGTTGGTGGTGATGTGTGGTCGTCTCTTCACTGGCAATGGTCATTAATAACGGGGTTAATTATGACTTCTCACACACCTCGCACGATCAGAGTAACTATTCTTAATGGTACTACGAGGTCTGCGAGGGGGTGACACATGGTCTCTCTCCTTTTTCTAGTAGGCTTATGTGGGCCCCACTGTATTGTATAGACCTCCTGTCTTCATGGGTTTTGATTGGACATCTTTTCCTAGGCACTGAAGTGGATTATCAATACACATTGACTTGATCTCAACTCTTCGATTTTCCAAGTGTGTTTTGAATCAGTGGTTAAAATTCCAAGAAGGGGTATGCAATTCGTCTATGTGGCATATACTACCTTGTTGTGGCTAGTGTCATTAATGGCATGGATTTTCCTTTTCTAGAAAATCTCCTCCTAAAATTTTCTCTAGTGTCTGAATAGTACTACCCTACCAAAAAACACTCATGGCTGTATTAATCGCTGATTGTTCAAGTGCTTGAATTGCTTTCAAGCAATTGTATCCTGTACACTAGGCCATTGTATAAATGTTGACAAATTTATGTGCAATTAGCATTGCATTTTCTTTTGTTTTTGTGTAGGAAGGTTTCTTCTCCAATGTATTGCAAGGCTTTGATTTCTCTATGGATAAATCGACTAAACGCAGAAGTGCGAGGCTGGGAGCCCAAAAGTTGTTGGTCATGATCGATCCCACTACTCCCATGGCACCCAAACGTACTACTAGAAATACAGGAAAGAAGCTAGTACGCTGCTCATCCCCTATGGTCATATCTGATTCCAATGATCATGAATCTGACACCGATTCGGATTACCGGTGTTACTTAGCCACCTTAACTGAGCTCATGGGAGTAAATGAGGAGGTCCTGGCAGTTGAACCTATAACTACATTGGTACTAGGTCTGGTTGTTAGGGGTTGTGCTGACAAGGCTGGTAGGGGAAAGGTGATTTTTTCACTGTCTCAGGCATGGACTCAAAGCGGTCGCTTGTACCGGGGCCGTGTTCTTTCTTGGTGGTTACCGGTGGTGGGTTTATTGGATGTGTTTTTTCCTGCTGTTTCATCATGTGGATGTGGACGTGCGAGTGCTTTGCATGAAATTTTGTTCTCCGACTAGTTACTATGTAAGCATTTTTTGATTCCTTTGATCATACATGATGTTATCAAATGATAATGAATGTGAATTTGAATTTCACTTTCAGTTGAAATTTAATTCTGTACTGACAATGTAGCCTAATGCTTGTCACTCTCTTGATATATAAAGGAGATTTCACGGCTCATTGTAGAGTCAGAATTTTGGGTCTGAAACCTTAGAGTCTGTACAGTTAGCTTTAATGTTGAAATGTTGTGAACATTATTTAGGAAATTATCCTGGGTAGGGATTTGTATAAAGTTAGTATGCTATGCTTTTTAATTACTGATATCGAAAGAAATCTACAAAAATTAAGATGGTTGTCTCTCGTGTGTGTGTGCCATGAATTATGAATGGATTTATCAAGGGTTTTTCTCTTTAGTTTCAATGATTAATTGAAAGTGTAATTTGTTTTCTTGCTTTAACTTAATGAGTTAATCAAAAGCTTGAAAGGCTAAATTACATGTTCATGGTTGTATATCCTCAGGATTAGCTAAGAAGCACTGTTTTAATATAGTGAAATATCTCATGGTAGTAAGGCTATATGATGATAAGTTCATAGTATCAGAATTATACTTTGTATGACTCTGTTGCCCAATGGATGAGGCACTAAGTAATGTTTTCAACCTTTCTCTTTGGTATAAGACTGTAGTTCTAAGCATGATGATCCATATGCTGAACATAACCACATTTTAAACCTTATCTTCCTACGGGAAGTAATTCCTTTTTTCGAGTTGGTCAGTTTCATTGCTCTTTGGTGCCTATAATTATTCTCCGATCTGCTAATACCAAGAATAATGACTATCCCCTTGAGTGTGTAGGGATTGTAATCTGTATACAGAAAGTGTTATTACCAGTTATAAGGAATTCTTATGAACACATTGAGGTTTACCCACCTTGGTCCTATAGAGCCAAAAGTGTAGGAGAGGTCAATCTTTAACTAACTCTTGTTAGTTGGCCACTAGCCTTTTGCAATCATCCACAATAGAGGCTGGCTACCTCTTAGAGAACTTCAATGTCTATATGGAAAAAAACACCAACAGAATGGTGACTTTGCTGGGGACAAACTCAACAGTTTTGGTTGCAGACGGTGCTGGTATAGAGTCATATTAAGTGTTGAAATAATCCTGTAACCAGAGGTCAACAATTTGTGAATTATTTCTCCTACTAGGGAAAATTTCTAAATCACCGGTTGCAAATGGTTATAGAGTCCTATTAAATGATATGTTGTTCTGAATTTACATAGTGAATGTTTTCAACCTAAGCGGAAGGAGGTAGCTCAAAATAACCCTGATAATCTTATGGTCCATGGTTTCCTATAAGCAAAGGATTCAGGAGTTCTAGAGTTATTCATTGAAGGATGATTTTATTGTAGATAACTTCTAAGAAATTTAAAAAAGGAGAGAGAGAAGGAAAATAGAGGAACCATAGGGGTTGGAGGTGCTTATCCAGAACTTGTTGTGCAATGTGAAGATAAGTGTTAGACTTCCCCGGTAAAGGATTATGATTTTGAAAGATATTACTGATGGTATAGTGCGACTCCGTAATGGATAGTGAAACCCATAATCTAGTAGGATTTAGAGAACAGAATGTCAAATTTTTCTAAAATACTGTCCTCTGTCTGAAGAACCAATGAATAAATGAAGAAATAGTTCCAGATTGGTGTTATTTATAGTCTGGAAAAGAGGTTGATACATGCTGCAATCAACTACGAGGTATTTCATCAAAACTAAAATAGTTCACTATTTCTAATGATAATGGGTGTTTTTGATTAAGGATAAAAATGGTTCCAAATTATATGTCAAGCATACAAAAGGGAACAATGATTGGTTTTACCATACTTCTAGTAGTACAAAATGTAAAAGGATTTATGAAACATGTTTGTATTGCATAAAATCTTGGAAAGCAAGGAATGCTATTGTTAGTCATTAATAAACTCTTGGTTGAGATAACAAGTGATGTGCCTGATAATTATATGTTGTTGAGTAGTCTCCCATGTGTAAGGTCAGACACAAATATGCCAAAAGAACACGTTGTATTAAGCGCTTTGGGGATTTTTGTAACTCAAAGGTATATGCTTTTTATGTTTAGTGGTATCAGTGATTACCCTAATTCAATTCCTAAGAAAATTAGGAAATATTTGCCTCAATATACAGGGCAAGTTGCAGAATTGGCTTCTAAGCATTTACAACATTTTGTAGATGTAATGGGTGATAATGAAATCAGTCATGAGGATGTTGTCATGAAACTATTTGTGCAATCCTTAAAAGGTGATGCTAGGGATTGGTTTTCCTATCATCCTGCCTTTTTTGTTAATTCATGGAATCAGTTGGTGATGACTTGTATGGAACAATTCGGTGAAAGAATCAATCCCAACACATTGAGAAAAGGATTTATGGGAATTCACATACAAGAGGATGAATTAGTCCTATATTTTAATCTCAGGTTTTCAAGAGCTTTAAGGGAAATCCCTAAAGAAATAAGACCAAATGATGCTGAAAGCTTGGTTGTGTATCTTGGTGCTTTCAACAAGAGGATGAGATTTTTATTAAAAGATAAAGAGCCTACTACTCTGCACCAAGCATACCAACTGGCTATGGAAATTGAAAACAATATGAAATATTCAATGATGAAGAGATATCCGGCTGCAAGGATTGATTACCCTAGCCTAACCAATGTTAATAGAATGTCAGAGCCGGCTATTCAAAAAACTAATCATAAAATTATTGCTAGAACTATTATAAGCCCACCAATGTAGTTTGATGATAATGAGACCCAAGTTGAAACCCAGTCCAATTTGAGTGATGATGATCAGGTTTCTTGTGTATCAGAACTGTATGATATGAGAAGGCAATATAAGGAATCACCATATGAGTTTTTCTTGAGATTTTTGGGAATCTTAATACAAATTCGTATAGATCAAAGACCTAATGATTATGAATGCATTGATTTATTTTGTGAACTATATGAACTAGGACTAAGTTCTTTACTAGAGGAATTGAAACCTGCTAATTTGGCTCAAGTGATTCAATGGATAGAGATTGAAGAATCGACCAGGAATGCATCTACACAAAATATAGGTAGTGCTCATTTATTACAAAATTTTTGCATGAATATTGAAGAAATTAAGGGGCAAAAGGATGTAGGATTGTATGAGACACCTATTGTGTTTCCTAATCCTAATGTTGATTCTCATATCATTGAGATTTTATTGCAAGCTAGTGATTATGATTTTAAGGGTAATGATTGCAGTACTGAGAATGCAACAGAAATTTTATTTTTACCAGAGTTGTGTGGGAATGAAGAGCCCCATGTTTGTTCCCAAGTGAAGGAACATTTGTCAGATGATGTATATCTGGAGTGTGCCCCAAATATATTAGTAGTGGAATAGGGAAGCTGTATGAATGTTGAGCAATCTGAGGACATTGATGTGCATGGTCAGAAGGGTACAATTGGAGGTAGCCATTAGAGTGATGATCATATTGGTACTATGGGTTTTCCTGATTATCTATGTGAAGTGGAGATGGAGGTGTTACTACCCTCCATCATTGATGTGGTCAGTAAAAGGTTTTCAGATTGTGCTTAAATACTCACTTATAAATCAACATATTCAATAAGTAGTGTTGAGTACAAGGAAGACAGTACGTATTGTTTATCTTTTCTGATCAAGGTGAAATTGATGCTTTTAAATCTGTCTCTGAAAGTTTTCATATAGAAATGGATGAAGAGGTACAAGAAAGGATGTGTATGGAGTGGCCGGAGATGAATGTGTTTGTGCATTCCATGAAGAATGATGTAGCCAATACTGCTAAATTCTGTAATGCCTTGGTGTACTCCCAATTGATAGATTTCATAAAGTGGCAACCAAACGTGAATAGAAAATTCCAGGAGGGAAATTCCTTGAGCTATGTATCATCTTTGTTAGGTGATGTAAGTAAGGATACTATGCACATTGTTCTATATGAGAACTTTCAGTTCAATGTGCAAACTGATGATACTAGAATGGATGATGTTACGGGCTAGGTAAGTTATGAAAGTTTCCATTTCCTGGTACAGCTAAGCCACCATCCTATGCAATATGACTGGGAGCAAGATAAGCTGAAATATTATCATGGTCATATGTTGCTCTTAAAATGGTGGGGCAAAGCATTGATTAAATCTGTATAGGGGCAGAGTATAGGTAACCACCATAGTATTCTCAAAGGTATTGGTTATCCCATGCATTTTGAAACATCAAATGGTGAATACTACAAGCTATTTTTGTGTCAGAAAATGGAAAATTTTATTTTTGATAGGGGCAGACCCTGATTTCTCTTATTTGGTGGGATGGGGCTACCAAGTTTGTACACACAGGTCCAGTTGATAGAATAAGGTAATATGTATGTTAGAGGGCTTGTGCAATTCATTAATCCGGTCTGTGAAACCAGAGATTCAGGATTCTTGCTATGCCCACTGGGGGCATACATCCCCAGTCGGAGCCACTGATGGGAATTTTAGTTTTTATGTGATGCGAGCTGGGTTTTGGGGTTTCAAAGTTACCCATGGTTCTTTTAATTATCGACTCTTGGAAACCCTCTTGTTATGTTTCGACAGTGACTTACTATCGAGGGTAACCGGTCAGTTAAGTGAGGTTTTATCCCTCTCGAGTTTCGCTTTAACCAGCCCCTTTCACCTAGCTTGTCGATCTTTCTGCCAAGACAGCTTATGTTTTTGTACCGTTGGGAGTTTCACTGGCAGGTCCCACTTGAATGTTTCATCTGAGGTCTGGCTAACCATCTGATCACAAGTTTTGATCTGGGCCGCTTCTCGCCGACCTCGCAGGTTTTCCTGCCGATGTCACCAAAGTGGTGCGAGGTTTGCGAGATGTTGCCATCTGGCATGAATGGATGTGTGGGTTTTCTTGAGGTGTTGGCGGTGACGTGTGGTCGTCTCTTCATTGGAAATGGTCATTAATAATGGGGTTAATTATGACTTCTCACACACCTCGCACGATCAGAGTTACTATTCTTAATGGTACTATGAGGTCTACGAGGGGGTGACACGTGGTCTCTCTCCTTTGGCCAGTAGGGTTATGCGGGCCCCATTGTATTGTTTAGACCTCCTATCTTCATGGGTTTTTGGTTGGATGTCTTTTCCCAGGCGTTGAAGTGGATTGTCAATACTCATTGACTTGATCTCAACTCTCCGATTTGCCAAGTGTGTTTAAAATCAATGGTTCAAATTCAAAGGAGGGGTATTTGATTTGTTTGTGTGGCATATACTGCCTTGTTGTGGCTAGTGTCATTAGTGGCATAGATTTTCCTTTTCCAGAGGATCTCCTCCTAAAATTTTCTCTGGCGGGCGAACAGTACTGCCCTGCAAAAAACACTCATAGATGTATTAATCGCTAATTGTTCAAGTGCTTGAATTGATTTTAAGCAATTGTATCTTACACACTAGGCCATTCTATAAATGTTGACTAAGTTACATGCAATTAGCATTGCATTTTCTTTTGTTTTTGTGTAGGAAGGTTTCTGCTCCAGTGTATTGCAAGGCTTTGATTTCTTTATGGATAAATCGACTAAACGCAGGAGTGTGAGGCTGGGAGCCCGAAAGTTGTCAATTTTGATCGAGCCCACTACTCCCATGGCACCTAAAGGTACTACTAGAAATACAGGAAAGAAGCCAATACACTACTCATCCCCTGTGGTCATATCTGATTCCGATGATCATGAATCTGACACCGATTCCAACTACCGGTGTTACTTGGCCACCTTAACTGAGCTCATGGGAGTAAATGAGCAGGTCCTAGCAGTTCAACCTGTAACTGCATTGGCACTGGGTCCAGTTGTTAGCGGTTGTGTTGATAAGGCTGGTAGGGGAAAGGTGGTTTCGTCACTATCTCAGGCACAGACTGGAAGCAGTCTTTTGTACCGAGGCCGTGTGCTTTCTTGGTGGTTACCGGTGGTGGGTTTATTGGACGTGTTTTTTCCTACTATTTCATCATGTGGACATGGACGTGCACGTGCTTTGCACGAAATTTTGTTCTTCGACTGGTTACTATGTAACCATTTTTTTATTCCTTTGATCATACACGATGTTATTGAATGATAAGGAATGTGAATTTGAATTTCACTTTGATTTGAAATTAAATTTTGTACTGACAATGTAGCCTAATGCTTGTCGCTCTCCTGATATATAAAGGAGATTTCATGGCTCATTGTAGAGTCAAAATTTTGGGTCTGAAACCTTGGAGTCTGTACAGTTATCTTTAATGTTGAAATGTTGTGAACATTATTCAAGAAATTATCCCAGGTAGGGATTTGTATAAAGTTATCATGCTATGCTTTTTAATTACTGATATCGAAAGAAATCTACAAAAATTAAGATGGTTTTCTCTCCTGTGTGTTTGCGATGAATTATGAATGGATTTATCAAGGGTTGTTCTCTTCAATTTCAATGATTAATTGAAAGTGTAATTTATTTTCTTGCTTTAACTTTATGAGTTAATCAAATGCTTGAAAGGATAAATTATATGTTCATGGTTGTATATCCTCAAGATCAGCTAAGAAGCATTGTTTTAATATATTGAAATATCTCATGGTAGTAAGGCTATATGATGATAAGTTAATAGTATCAGAATTATACTTTGTATGACTCTGTTGCCCAATGGATGAGGCACTGAGTAATGTTTGTAACCTTTCTCTTTGGTATAAGACTATAGTTCTAAGCATGGTGATCCATATGTTGAACATAACCACATTTTAAACCTTATCTTCCTACGGGAAGTAATTCCTTTTTTTGAGTTGGTCAGTTTTGTTTCTCTTTGGTTCCTGTAATTATTCTTCAGTCTGCTAATACCAAGAATAATGACTATCCCCTTGAGTGTGTAGGGATTGTAATCTGTATACAGAAAGTGTTCTTACCAATTTATAAGGCATTCTTATGAACACATTGAGGTTTACCCACCTTGGTCCTACAGAGCCAAAAGTGTAGGAGAGGTTAGTCTTTAACTGACTCTTGTTAGTTGGCCACTAGCCTTTTGCAGTCATCCACAATAGAGGTTGGCTACCTCTTAGAGAACTACAATGTCTATGTGGGAAAAAACACCAACAAGGCCTTACAATTGTGATTCAAAGATTGGACATCTAACCTGAATATCTATTTCAATCATCATGATGGTACATTTAACTTAACCCAGGGATGTAGAATTGAAATGGGTCACCACAGTATGTACACTAGGAATCCAAAGTAGCCATATTTATCCTACAGCTAGGAAAGACACAACACTAAAATTAAATTGCTTGGAAGGAAATAACATAAGTGTTGAGCATCAACCAACAACTATACTAAGCTTAAATGCATGACAGAAATGAAAATTTGAGCGAACAAATAGGAAACTACTTTGTCTTTTTTGGCTACAGGAACAGCCACAGAATCAAATTCTAGTGGCTGTAGGAATAGATAGTGCTAGATTCTTAGCTAATTACTGAACAAAAAATAACTAACTAATTAAGGGAAAAAATACTCACCAAGTGCGCCCCCTTTGATGAGTATCCCCTAAAAAAAATGTAAACTTAGATGCAAGAAATTATAACTTCAATTCATTCATTGGAAAAACATGAGTACAATTGAGCAACATGGTTGTATTACTGGAAAACTAAGAGTGTGATTACATCATCAGATTAAGCAACCTCTTGAGAAGGAGCATCTGAGTCTTATTTATTGAAGCTACAAACTAAGCACCTAGCAAGGTGGTCAACTTCCATAGAATAGGAGGATTCCAAATTAGGGAAAGCATAAAAAGTGGAGAGGCGGTTATGCATGCACGGAATGTGGTTAGGCATGTTTGCCTCAACATAGATCTAGCAAAATAGTAATGCCTATATTTTCTTAATAGGAAATTAAGACCAACAAGGCAATTACCACTTTGATTTGAATGAGGAATCTTTCCACCATCGAGGGCATTTCTTCATTGAATGTCAACCTTGTTGACCAGTATGGAAGATGACCAGCTGGAAAAATCTTCCTTGATTGCAAACCTCTAATTATATCTGCATGACAATATTAGTATGCACAACAACTACATATCTATAACTATTTCAAAGTGACATTCATTAATCAGATGTAAAATTAACACAGATAGTTCATATAGCATGTCAATATCATTTAAAAGGTTATGAAAATAATTTCATGTCCAAAGTCTATGGTTTTAAGGAAATGTCACAAAAAGGCCAACATCCAAGTATCAAAGTCTATGACAAATGCAGCAAATGGATAAAAAATTATATCAAAATTAAACCATAAAATGGACTCATCACTCCCCCCAACCTAAGGTCTTGTTGGTCCTCCAGCAGAGGAAGAGTTGTTCTTTTGCTTGGTCAATGCCCTAAAATTTGCAACTGCTAGCTATCTCACATCATTTTCTGTTGTGTGTGAATTAGGATCCCAATACAACCCTTGTTGTTTGTCCAACTTGCTCCATCTTTGTCTCTCTGCAGCTATGCCATATCGGTAGTACTTGAAGTTTGGCACAAGCCATAGTAAGATAGGTGGCTAAAAAGTCAATGGAAGCCAAAATTGTCCCTTTGTCCTCCCAATCTATGTATATCTATCAACTCTCTTAAGTGTTGCAGCATAGTTTTATGTAGAATGAGGCTTAGCTTGTTTCAATTCATCAATTAGGTTGTTCCACCTTTGTGACAGGTATCCCATTATAGATTCCCCTATGGTTTTTGTTGCCTCCTCATATTCTTTATAAAATACTTTTGTCTCAAGAAGGATCCTATTGCTATAGCTTGGTCAATAAATAATTTTGTGCCAATCCTTAAAAATGTCTCCTAGATTTCTAGATTCAGCCCTGATGGATAGGGGAGTGTTGGATTCAGTTTTCCTATAAGTCCTAAACTGCTTTCCCCAACTAACTTCGTTCTATATCCAAGACATAAATGCTCTTAATTGGACATCTCCAACATAAAATATTGGATTCTAATCATGGTCTTTGGTCACAACATAATTATACAAATAGAATGCACACAAAAAATTCTTCATTTCAGGAGGAGAAATCCGATAAGCATTGAAAAATTCAAGACGAGTTTCAATGGAAGGATTCAAACCTGAAACAATCTTTGCTAGTTTAAAATAAATATGCTTCTCCTTCAAAAATAGAGCATAGACCCTTGGAGGAGTCCTACACTCTAAGATGTGAGGTACTAAGGCTGCCATATTATCCACATTTTTCTTTAAAGCAGCAATTTCTTCATTCTTATCCTCAATCTCTTCATCTCTCTTTTGAATTTCCCTCTTTAGCCTATGTTTCTCTGCATTCCATTCTTATTCCCTCCTTTTCACTTATTTCCACAATTTTCTGGCTACCATGTGTATCGAAGAATTAGAGGGCGTGTGTATTCCTACCAAAAAAATTCCTAACACTTTTGCTTGCTCTTCATAGAGTACCATCTGCAGGGCTTTTGTTTGTTTAGCCAATTCCAATTGCAAGGGTGCTGACTATTCTCCTAGTTCTAGCTGCAGGGCCTCAAGTTCTTGTTCTTTCTCTTGCTGCAAGAACTCTTGCTTCTTCCCTTGTTGTAGGAGCTCTTGATTTTCCTCATCTACTTGGCTTTCAACTTGTTTTGCAATGTTAGCAAGATCTGCCAGTGTTATGCTTGTTTCTTCCTCAAATATGCCCTTTTCATCGGCATTCACCTGCCTTATTGGAGCTTCTATATCCTCTCATGACACTTCTCTAGGATCAGGGCTTCCCTCTGGAGATACACCAAAGGGGGGCCCAGCTGGTCTTGATTTTCTAGGAGGGTTTCTACATTTTTCTTTTGTTGTAAGAAGAATAGTGTCAACATTCCATTTCTTAGAGCTTGGCACTTCTTTTTCTACCATTTTATTTTTAACTTTTCCCTTTCTTATTTCTTCCTTCTTCTTTTGTGCCCTAGTTCTCATTAGGATTCCAAGAGGAACATTTTTTGTCTGAATGTTTAACCTCAGAAAAACTAATCTTTATGGTTTTCTCTACTATAGGAGGGTTTGAGGCTCTAGGAGTAGCCCAAAAATTTCTCATTCTCCTACTAATCCTAAAAGGTTGAGGCAAAACCCTAGGTCAAAAATGCTCTGGTAAAATTTGATCAATAATCAAGAATTCTTCCTAAGTTATATCAGACACATCATACAGAGACTTCTCAACTAATAATTTGATCAGACAATGATGGGAAATGGAATTGTCCCTACCTTTTTGGGTCTCACCCACCATGATTGAAAGGTCATATAGCACATTTGGAACATTCATTCTTCTCTCATGCCTCATGCAGTTCAGGAGTTTGAAGTGCACAAAATGTAGATTTGACTGATAACCTTCATAGGTAATTTACTTCACAACATAAACTATTACTTGCTTCCATGGCTCAGGCAGATAAATTATCTTTGCACCTTGTTTGTCAACACTCAATGGAGGATCGCCAGGTTCTGTAAATTCGGCCCTAGCTGACCTGGCATCTCTGGTAGCAGGGTAATGTTCACCATTGGTAGGAAACCCTATAACTTCTACGATCCTCACCTCAATGGCTATGACCTCCAACCCTTTTATCGTGGCTTTTCCTTTAGACAATGTCTGGGAAAATTCCAACGTCTTCATCAAAACCATTCAGCTTTAAGAAATAATCTAACCATCCACAATTTCTAAACTCAGCCAGGCAAGGTGCATCCTATAGTAATACATCATGAACCAGGGGTTCATTTTGAATTAACCCACCTCCCATTGTTCAGTTGTTTGTAATCAAACAATCGCTCTGCATATTTTTTCTTGCAATCTTCGTCTAAAATCCAAACCTCTCCTTCCTGCAACACTACCAATTTTTTAACGCCAATATCATCTGAATTTTACCTTTTGGCTTAATATTATGATAAAAGCAGTAAAGGAGTAATAAATGAAGGCTATGATCAAAGGAAATGGTGGCAGTTGAAGTCATTTCACACATGTGAGTTGTCATCTCACTTAGAATTCAAATCAGCTCAATAACTTAAACTTTTCAGATGTGAACCAGTACGGATAGACACACGGACATGGTATTCACACTTTTTCCCCCCAACCTAAATTTTCACATATGTCCTCACATGTAAGGTGGTAATGACGATTTGATAGGGGAAAGGAATAATTACATGCGAGGGTGAATACCCATATTAATGTACAACAATTAAATGAATATACTAAAAGATAATTGAGATATAACAATTGATGTGCATGTACTTGAATTCATGGAAGATTTACTATAAAGACTATGGAGAAAGTACCGATCACTTTTCAAGAAATCAGTTGAGCAATCAATGAAAGTGGAGTGGAATGAGGTGGAATGGGATGAAGTAAAATGAAATGAAGTGAAATGATGGCAACGTTATGGAAGAGAGAGAAAGGTGTAATAGATGTGTGGATGGGTGAAGAAATGGACCCCCACAAAATTGGAATTCTTTATTATGACAAGTTACTTACCTTAGTTGGCCATAAGGATGGACACTAGATCTGCTTCCTTCAGTTGTAGGAAGTTTAGGTGTTGCATGTTGATTGAATTGTTGTAAGAAATCTTCCTTGGAATTTTTCTTGTGATACAACTTGAGGCGATGACCATTTACAAATAGCTTAAATCTGACAAGGTCAATGGTAGTGAGTTGAACAGCTCCATTGGAAAAAACTTCAGCAAACTCATACAGTCCTAGCCACCTTGTCTGCAATTTTCCTGCATTGTCTTGATACCTTGAGTCATAGAGTAGTACCCAGTCATCTGGCTGTAATTTATTATCCTTGATGAATTTGTCATGCCACCTTATTCTTTGATTCTACACTACCTTTGTGTGATGCAAACTTTCCTTCCTCATCTCATCCAAAGCATTTAGTTGCATGATTCTATCCCTTTGCACCTCAGAGATATCCATCCCCAAGTCTTCTGCAGTCCTAAGAGTCTTATGCTCAAATTCAATGGGCATCATAGCTATCTTTCTATGCAATATCTCAAATAGAGTGAATCATGTAGTTGTTTTCTAGGTAGTTATGTAGGCCCAAACAACTTCTAGTAGTCTGCTTGCCCAATCCTTTCTATGGATAGTGATTGTTTTGGTTAGAATAGCTTCAATTTCTCTGTTGGTCACCTCAACTTGGCCATTGGCCTAAGGGTGATAAGGAGTAGAATTCATGTGCCTAATTTTGTACTTATTGACCAATGTTGTAACAAGGGTTGAAGTGAATTGAGCCCCTTGATCAGACACTATCTCTCTTGGAACCCCATATCATGTGAAAATTTCCACATAAAGAAATTTTGTAACCTTATTGTCTCTTATGTGCTTCATGGCCTTAACTTCTACCCACTTGGTTACATAATCAATGCATACCAAGATATAGGATTTACTATTTGATGGAAGATCAATGGGTCCTAAAAAGTCCAATCCCCACTTATCAAATGGAGTGATTACTACCTGGGGGTAGAGTGGCATCTCATCAGATTTGGTTGGTCAACCCATCCTCTTTTATTTTTCACACTTCCTTGTATATCTCCTTGCATCCTTATGGAGTGTGGGCAAGTAATATCCTGTGTTTAAAATCTTCATTTTTGTCCTCTTGGCTGCAAAATTCCCTCCACAAAGTTCATTGTGAAATGCATACAAAATTCCATATGTCTCCTCTTCCCTCACACATCTCCTCATCACATGGTCTGGTCCAGTGTAGAACAAACATCTAGCAATCCATGAGAAAGGAAAATATTTTTCAATGAGCACCCTCTTCACTTTTGGAGAGAAGTGAGGAGGAACTCTCCTTGTGACCAAATAATTAGCTATGTCAGCATACCAAGGTGTCTGCACACTGATGGAAAATAGATGATCATCAAGGAAAGAGTCATCTACAACTTGATTTTCCTCTGATGTAGTTAGTCTTGAAAGGAAGTTTGTAACAACATTGGTCTTCCTTAGTTTATCCACAATGGTTATGTCAAACTCCTGCATCAGCAATAACCATCTTGTCAGCCTACTTGAGATCAAGAGTTTATTCATGAGATATCTAATGGTTGCATGATCAGTGTGCACAAATATCTAGTAGCCTATTATGTAGTGTCTAAATTTTTTTAGGGCATAGATCACTACCAACATTTCTTTTTTGTCATTGTATAGTTGAATTCAGCTCCTTGTAGATTTTTGCTAACAAAATAGATAGCATTTTCAATAGCTCCTTCTTTTTTCCCTAAGATTGCTCCTATAGCATAGTCTAATGCATCTATATGGATTTGTAAAGGAAGCTCCCAATTAGGACCCTTGAGTACGGGAGCATAAGTCAAAGTTGCTTTCAAGTCAGAAAATGCCTTGTCACAGTCTTTTGTCCATTGGAATTCAACATCTTTAGTTAGGATATTATACAATGGGGTTTCCATTTTGTTGAAGTCTTTGATGAACCTCCTATATTAACTTGCATGTCCTAAGAAACTACTAACATCTTTTTTTTTTGCAGGGATACGTAGATTGGTGATCACCTCATTCTTTATAGGATCTACTTGAATTCCTTTGTGACAGATGTAGTGGCCAAGAACTACACCTTCCTGCATCATCATGAAGCACTTTTCACTATATAAAGATAGATTATGGTATTTAAATCTCTGTAGGACTCTCTGGAGATTTTCCAATGCTTCATTGAAATCAGCACCATAAGTAGTGAATTCATCCATATAGATTTCCATGCAATCAAGAGAGATGTTTGAAAATATGCTGATGACTACCCTCTTAAAAGTTGCAGGTTTATTGCATAAGCCAAATGGAAGTACTGAGTAGGAATAGGTCCCCCATGGAAAGGTAAAGGTGGTATTCTCCTAGTCTTCTGATGCAATTTGGATCTAGTTATAACCACTCAATCCATCTAGGAAAGAAAAGTACTTCTTTCCTGCAAGTGAGTCCAAAACTTGATCTATGAAAAGTAAGGGAAAATGGTCCTTTTTGGTGGAACATTAAGTTCCCTGTAATCAACACAAACTTGCCACTTCCCTCATTTTTTAGGCATAATCACCAATGGGGACATCCACTGGCTATCTGAAATGGGGTAGATGAATCATGCATCTAGCAAATTTTGTACTTCCCCTTTTACTATTTCTCTCAATGCAGGGTTAATTCTTCTCTATGGCTACCTCACTAGTGTACAATCATTTCTTATGTATATCATATGAGTGAAAATCTTAGGATCCAATCCCTTCATATCATGATAATCCCATGCAAATGCATACTGGTGGGCCCTCAGTAAGTTTTCCAATGATAATTATTGTTCTTTACTCATTTTTTTGTTAATATTTAGATATTTTCCTTTTAACACCTGCACTTGTGTAGTTAACTCTACCATAGCTGCTTCACTAATTCTTGGTACCTTGAGTTCATGTGGTAGAAATGTATGATACATAATTGTTGTTTTAGGAAATTCGACTGCAAGAAGAGCATTTGCAGGAAGAGCGGCTGCAAGAAGAGTGGCTACAAGAAGAGCAACTACAGAAAGAGCGGGTAGGACTGTCTTCACTGGATCAATAGAATCATATTCATGACAATATGATGCTTCCTCTACCTCATAATGGTTCTAAATTATGTTAGACAATACTTCATCTTCATCTTGAAGCTGCATGAAAGGACTTATGCTTAACATCATAAGTTGTGCGACATAATTAACTTCCTCGGCCTCTTCACCAACATGTGGCCATATGAGATCATTCCTATAATGGGAGGGCTAAGAAGGAGGGTAGAGAACAATATTTTTGGTGCTCTTTCCATCAGAAATGGTCATGTATCATGTTTGACATCCAATAGAGGCATCTGGTATTGCTAACCATGGCCTTACAAGAATAATGGGGTACCTGCCTAGTGTGGCCTTAGGAGAAATAATCATAAAATATGTTGGGTACTCCCAAGAGTCTAGAGTTACCATGAGATCCTCTACTATCCCATCCGGCTTAACAGTAGAAAAATCAACAAGCTACAAGACAGTAGGAGTAGGTCTCATGTTTGCAACATTTGGTTGATGCAAGATGTCATTAGTCATTACATTTATTGCTTCTCTCAAATCAATCAGAGCATTCTTTATCTAGATCCCATTTATAAAAAACTCCTACCACAGGACTCCCTGGGTCATTATATTTGGGAACACTCACTTTCCCAAGCATGATGTCAGCCAATTTTCTCACCACATGAACCATAGTGGGGTATTTTTTCTTCTTGCCTGGCTTCTTAAGGCATGCTTTCTTGATTGCTTTTCCATATATGAGAACATCTTTTATGGCCTGAAATAGAGGTATTTGGACACATATATGCTTCAACTGATCTAAAATTTCAAAAAATGTGTCCTTCTCTTCCTTTTGTTTCATAGTTTCCAACCTCTAGGGAAATGGTGGTTTGGGTTCAGTTTGCTTAACTGGGACTGGTTCAGGATTTTTAGGTGCACTTGGGTGAATGGGGACATTTAGAGGCTCCTCTTCTTCCATAGGAAGCTCAATTATAATGGGTGTAGAAGGAGCTAGAAAAGTAGTTCTTGAATGCAAGTAGATGTTACTTACACTCACAGCATATGCAGGGAATTGATTTGGATCAGCAGAGTATACCGGTTGCTGCAATAGTTTATTATTTGGGTTAGATGTGGGTTGGGCTAGTAGCTAAGTAGGTTTAGGTGCATTTTAATTTGAACTAGAAGGAGAAGGCATTATAGCAAGTTTTTGATACTGAGAAGGTGGCTGCATGTAATTGGTTGATTGGTTTGGCCATTGTTGTCCTCCCCTCCATTGAGATGTGTGCTGCCAGTTTCCTAGAGGTGGCTGCCAATTTCCCTGAAACTACTGCCAATTCCCCTAGGGTTGCTGCCACTGGGGTGGTGATTTTTGGTAGTTGGGCCAGGAATTTGGAGGGTTATTCCAAGGCTGTGGTAGATATCCTCCACAACTAGATGGATATGGGGTTTTCATTGGTCACCAGATGAATAGGAATTGAAATATGGCCCAGCAAAAGATAGTGGATCTAGTGGCATGCCTTGTCTTGGAGCCCATGGCCTCCTTTGTGCAACATAGTATACTTGATCTTCTTCACCGTGGATTTTCTTAAACTCAGGTGGCATCTACTTGTTGTCAATATTAGTTATCATCTTGCATCTGCAGTCCTTTTATCTACAATGAGGGCAATGTTCTGCCAACATTGCCTTTGCCTCCTCTTGTTTCTTCTTTGCCTGAAGTGTATCTAGTTGAGTAACCAAATTGTTTATGATTTCTTGCTCAAATTATGTCAGTAAGTGAGTAATCTCCATCCTTGAAAATCCACTGGTAGATGACTTACCCATGAAATATTGGTAAGCTCTCCCCTTCTTTAAATTTTCCCTAGAATAGTTCTGACATATCTTCTTGATGTCCTCCCAAGGAACTTGGGTGATATCTTCTCCTCCCTTTAGATCTAAGGCATCTGTGTAGCTATCATTAATTTCTCTCAAGAAAATCAGTTGTTTTGATTCTACATTGAGTCTATGGTGTGGATTATTTTGTAAGAAAAATATAATCTTCTAGGTTCTCATCTTCCTTTTGTTGCATTCTAAAAATGTCACCTCCTCTCATGTCACTACCCTTGTAATACTCCTTGTATTTCTCAAGGAACTTTGTCTTCATTTCCTCCCAAGTCTCCATAGTATCTCTACCTAGGATCATGAACCATCTCAATGCAGCTTCTTTCAAGGTGGTAGGGAATAGCTTAAGCCTATGGGTATAAGTGGTATAGTCATAACTCCTGCAGAGTATATCAAACTCAAACAAAAACTTATCAGGATCTTTTGTGACAAGTCCATAGAACTTAGGAAGAACTGAAGAAGGGATATTTTTGAGGTTGTCTACTTCATTTTGATGAGCAATGGCGAAAGGAAAATTTGGTTGGTTAGGTCTATTTCCATTTGCATCACCCATGCCTTCCTGATGAAGTTCCAAAGCAAGGGGCTTCTCAATCAAATTATGATCTTCAGAGGAAACTTCATAACTGGTCAAAACCATAAATGTATTAGAAAAGAGGTGTATCTCTTCTTCTTCTTTGTCTCTTGGCAGGTTTTGATACTCAATTATCTAGAATAGATCGGGATTTTTAGGAAGGAATCTCCTACAAGAATCTCTTCTTCTTTCTCTATGCATATGGTATCAACTCACTATCAGTCAACTCACATAAAGAATTCAAAAAAGAATAGGGGGGTCATTACTTTCCTAAATGAGGGGTATACGAAGAGCAACTTCCAGAAATAATACAATAAGAAAAAGTATTGATGACCCCAAAGAACTCCCTAGTTTGACACCATCCTCGACAATGACGCCAAAATGGTTGGTCTCTTACAATGATTCAACAACTAAGCCCTTACAGTTGTGATTCAGATATTCCACATCTAACCTGAATAGCTATTTCAATCATCATGAAGGTACATTTAACTTTTCAACCTAGGGACATACACTTGAAATGGGTCAGCATAGTATGTGCACTAGGAATCCAAAGTAGCCATATTTATCCTACAGCTAAGAAAGACATAATGCTAAAATTAAATTTCTTGGAAGGAAATAACATAAGTGTTGAGCATCAAAAAACAAGCATACTAAGCTAAAATGAATGACAAAAATGAAAATATAAGTGAACAAATAGGAAACTACTATGTCTGCTTTGGCTGCAGGAATAGTCACATAATGGAATTCTAGTTGCTGCAGGAACAGACAGTGCCAGATTCTTAACTAATTACTAAATAGAAAATAACTAAATAACTAAGGGACATAATAATCACCAAGTGGGCCCCCTTGGATGAGTATCCCCTAAAAAAAATGTAAACTCAAATGCACAAAATTATAACTTCATTTCATTCATTGGAAAAACATGAGTACAATCAAGCAACATGGTTGTATTACTGAAAAACTAAGTGTGAGTACATCATCAGATTAAGAAACCTCTTGAGAAGGAGCATCTGAGTCTTATTTATAGAAGCTACAAACTAAGCACCTAGCAAGGTGGTCAACTCCCACAAAACAGGAGGATGCCAAATTAGAGAAAGCATAGAAAGTGGAGAGGCGGCTATGCATGCATGGAATTTGGTCAAGCATGTTTTCCTCAACACAGTAATGCCTATATTCGCTCAATAGGCAATTAAGACCATTACAAGGTGGTTACAACTTTGATTTGAATGAGGAATCTTTCTATCATTGAGATTCTTTCTTCATTGAATGTCCACCTTATTGACCAGTATGGTGGATGACCAGGTGGCATAATCTTCCTTGATTGCAGGCCTCTAATTATATCTCCATGACAATATTAGTATGCACAACAAGTGCATATTTGTAATTATCTCAAAGTGACATTCATTAATCACATGTAAAATTAACACAGATAGTTCCTATAGCATATCAATATCATTTAAAAGGTTATGAAAATAAGTTCATGTCCAAAGTCTATGGTTTTAAGGAAATATCATTAAAAGGCCAACATCAAAGTATCAAAGTCTATGACAACTCCAGCAAATGGATAACAAACTCTATCAAAATTAAACCATAAACTGGACTCATCAAGACTGTATAGAGATATTGTGATAGAGGCATCCTACTATAGGATGCACTGTCATCAAGATGTTCTATGGGCCCTCATATAGCCTATTTTTTTGCAGAAGAGTGATGCATGACCCAGAGCTGAGGAGCAACCATCAGGGCTAGCTTCAAGTGTATAGACACTTTTATGATTTTTTTGCCCCATTCTTTGATACAGATATACATTCATGGGCTCATTTTTTATAACCTCATTGATATTGTATTTATGATCGATATACATACACTAATCTAGATTTTGTACCATGACATTCATTTTTGATATATATATATATATATATATATGATATGGATACGGATTCGATATGATGTGATGTGTTTGTTTTATTTCATGCTTATGATATATGGATGCAATGATATGCTTATATTTCATTATTTTTGGATGCAATTTATCTATGCTTATGTGATATGTGATGATATATGAGATGTATGCAATGCTATGATATGTATGGATGCAATATTATATTATTTTTCATTATTTATTTTCAAGATATGCTATGATATGCAAATGTTATGGATGCATTTCTTTTTGTGTCTTTCCTATGAAATTTAAAGAGGTGATTAGGTATGCATATAGATGTATATATGGTTAATGCAATGCTTATGCTTTATGTAATGACATGCATGTGTATGATATGTGATGCAACGATTTAAGATTCTTAGAATAAAAATTCTATATTATTCATCATAACTTAAATGATGATGTAGAATGTATGATGCAATATGCAATGATTATGCTAATGGATGTTTTATGATTATGTATGCATGTATGTTGATGATTTGTGGATGTAGGATGGATGCATTTGATGATGTTTTTGTTGACTGACATGATACCAGGTTAGAGAAAAGAGAAAATAGAAGAATAAAGAATGACTTGACCAATGATTTTGATGATTGCTTCAAAAATCCAACAAGTCCATGATCCATCAAGACTTTATTAGAGATGGTGACAAGACAATATATGATGATGAGTTTCTCAAATATCGGGATTGGTATTTTTTTTTGTTCCCTATTGTTTGGTATAACACATAGACACGATGCATCAAGGTATTAGTAACCAAGACGGTGTTGTATCTAGTGTAATGGAATTTGACTTTGCTAATAGATAGGATAGTTCTTGTTCACATATTTAAATACAGAAACCTCATTGGAATGTAAGTCAAGATTTTAGAATATATAGGACCAAAGCATACACAATAGTCAACAACATACCCCAAACAACTTTCCTACACACAACTAAGCAAGTATGCGCCAAGATTATTTTACAAGAGTATCCACAAGCATAGAAAATGAAAGATAATGATAGATGCCCCATTCCTTTCTCTCTAAATCATTTTGATAGACATCATCCAGAGGTCCTCAGAATGGATCATTAATATAAATCATAAGAAAATATCAAAGACAAACACTCAATGTTATCTATATCTCTTACTAGATTAAAATAGATAAGGTGATGTCTGATATTGATGCCCATTGTAGGAAGGATACATCCTAGGACATGTTGATCAGAGGGTTTTTTGATGTTAGGATGATGGTGAGCTTTATGATAATTCATTGATGTAAACTTCACTGACGCATTTACCTGATGTGAGTGTTCCAAGGCTTGCTTGCACTGCAACTAAGAGACCTAGCTTGTCTCTTCTAGGAACCTAGTCTCCTCTAGGTTCTGATTGGCTTAGATGATTAACTAAGTCCAATCTCAACTCTGTTCTAAGAGTTCTATCCCTTGTGCTTCACCCTGGAGGACTAACACCATTTGACAAGTTCAAATCCTCTTCCTCACTTAGTAAGCTCTAAGTGCTATTTTCTCAAAAACCTCGTTCTTCATTGCAGGGGTGTCCATCCTGTGGATAGAAATCATAACCTTGCATATTTGAACCATTTTAACAAGTTCTTCAACCCTGTCTTTACTGGGTTCAAGGATTCACCACTTGAGACCTTAAATAGGCCTATTCCTTGTATTCTTCACTAGTCCTGTTTTGCCAATTCTTGCAAAACTTTCCCAAAGACTCTACAAAACTAAAGGCAGATTCAAATACCCTTTTGGAAGTTTTAAATGACTCAGTGGGTCTTCTGGCCTGACAACATCCATACACAAGCTTCCTACAACTTTGGGCAATAGTGCTAAGAGGCCTAGTTTCTAGGACTGAATGTATCCTAGGTTGTAACTTGCTCAAATCATGAACCAATCGATTGAAATGACTTCAATCCACCTAGAATGTTGAGCTAAGGTGAAACCCTACATGAACCTATACCTATTCTGTATAGTACCTCCTTACCCTGCAAGAAATCTTCAAGGTTTCCAATGCTAGACCTCTAACCGGGCTTTGTCTGCTCGCCTAGAGACTAGTGATTAAAAGAGCTCTCCACTCTTTCATAATTCCTAACCCTAAACCTATGTACACTAATGACTCCCCTAACATTCCCACCTGTCCTTAGGTGTTTCCCAAGGAAAGACTTCATGGGGGAGCCATGAAAGCACTGACTGGTCAAGACTGAACCAGTAAAACCCTTAGACCTTAACCTATTTAACCTAGACACTAACTCAACACAAATCAACTTACTTATAGAAAGGAAAAGCCTTATTACTATCCTATGAACACAAATCTACATCAAATCAAAAAAATTTAACCAGTATTCTATCACTGTCACACTATATGCTCAGTGTTTACACAAACACAGAATTGCAAAGCTGTCTTCTCATTACCAAAAAATTGATTACAAATTACATAACTCCTCTTTCTACTTGAGATTCGAGTCTTGGGTCATATTGGATGCCCACTCCATGATTCTAGGACTTGTTGGCCAATCTCCCACTTCCTATTCTCAAGGGAATCCAAAGGCAACCGAGTTGCATGTAACAATAACAATAATTGCCAAGGTTTCCATGCCAACTTCCTTACAACATTTGGCATCTTTCTTCATGCCTTGATCCTATTTCTTAGGACCACCATTCCCTCTAGATTCTGAGGAACCAACTCATTGAATGGCCTTAAGGCATCTTTACAACCACTTTAAGTGTTTAGAACAACTTTAAGACTCTAATCTCCCCTAGACAACAAACAATAACAAAACATAAACTACTAACAATGATTAGCAAATGTGACCTTAGTCCTAATGACTAACTCACCTAGTCCAAACAAAAACAAGACCTTCTAAGGTCTAAAACAAACACTCAAACTCTTTGACTTGGCTAAGGTCAGATACAAGCCAAAATATCAACCTAAGGAGGTTAGCCAAGGTGTGCTCCTGCACCATTACCTATGATCTAGACTTTATATTTTGACAATTAAGTTCTCACTTTATGACTTGCACCACTTGCTTTCTATTTTCTTTGCCAAAAGGGTGAAGGTGACGCTTGATTTATTATGTGTGAAGGTTTATTATGGGTGAAAGCGAGATGAGATGGGTGTTTTGGAATTTCTGGAATATTTCAATGTTTTCGGTATTTTGAAAATATTTTGAGGTTGTTTTTGGTCTTTTTGAAAGTTTATGCGAGTGTTTTGGTTTTTTCAGTTATTTGAGGCTTTTTAGGTCTTTTGAATTTTTTCTATTGTTTTGGGATTTTCAATTTTCAAATGTTTTTTGGGTTTTCTAAGATTTTGAATGTTTAAGGCTTTTCTGATATTTGACCTGTTAATGCCCGATACAATTGCCAGAGTTAACGGATCCACAGGAGCCAGTTAGTCCATGTCACGAATCTCAAGGGGAGTACTGACCATCTTCCAACAAACTCCCCCTCAGCATTACTCAAGGGGATTCAAACCTGGCACCTTTGGCTCTAATACCAATTGTTGGCCCCATGGTTGTCGTTGCACCAAAAGATCGACCAGTTAATTCCTGATACAACTGCTAGAGTTAACAGATCCATAGGAGGCAGTTAGTCCATGTCACGAATCTAGAGGGGAGCATTGACCATTTTCCAAAAAAACCTAACCTAAAGACCTATCCTAGGGGTCTCAAGGGCTGATCAAAGATAAGCCTTGCCTACGTTATACATGTAGAGACCACGTAGTTCAAATGACTCAAATTATTAAAGATGAGAGATGAACAGTTGATGGAAATATCAGTTTATTATGACAGACTCCTAAAGGACTAACGTAGGGTTTTTCAGGGCCACATCAATGATGATCTTGCCTACGTTCAAGCTCAGAGATGATGTAGTTCGACAACGGGGACTATTTTTTTTGGATTTTTTATTTTTGACCTTTTTAGGGATTTCGATGTTTTCCAGATGTTTTGGATTTTAGCCTTTACAACTTTTTGAATGTTTTTGGATTTTAGCTGTACAAGATTTGGATGTTTTTGGATTTTCCTAATGAGCTTTTGTGAATGTTTTTAGGATTTTCTAATGAGCTTAGGATATACAAGAACCCAATATGATCCATAATGAATTTCCCCATGCGTGACATGTTAGACTACTTTGATATATGTAGAAAAAACTAACCTTTGGAATATGCAAAGTAGTACTAAAGGGATATGATACTTCACATAATCAAGCTATGATAAGGACACGGACAGGCGATGGATGAATGGTGGTGTAAAGAATGATAGGACAAAAGAGTGAAAGAATAGATGGAGGTGCCTTATTTATGCAAGGTGCCTGTTTGCCAAGTTTTCACCAAGGTACTTGCCCAAAGCGCCACCAAAGTGGTTTTCACTAGAGGATGATTTTTTTCTTTACTTTTTTCAATCCTTTTTCTCATTTTTTTAGATGTTGATCATTTTTTGATTTTTTTGTATTTTCAAATTTTACACCCTTCAAGCCTAGGAGTATAACTTTTTGAGATGCAAGTTGTTAGTTGGATCCTGCAAGGGTTCACCTTTAGGTGTTGATAGTTGATATGCCCCTGATCCATAGCATGTTGTGATGATAACAGGACCCAACTAGTTAGGCTAAAAATTTCCTTTACTGTCTTAATTTGGTAGATTCTTCGGATTCTTCTTTAGGACAAGATTCCCTACTTGGAAAGACCGACATTTGATCTTCTTGTTATAGCTTTGTTTCAGTCGATTTTTATATACTTGCAAGTGATTGAGGGAGTCAAGATAATGCTCATCTAGAAATTCTAGCTCATTAAGCTAAGAGACTTTGTATTCTTCATTGCTGATCAGGTTCTGGAGTGGCACTCATAGTGATGGGAGTTCAACCTCAATAGGAAAAATGTCTTCTAATCCATAGACCAAGGAGAAATGGGTTGCACCCATTGGCATGTGGATACTAGTTTGATAGGCCCAGAGAGTGGGATTTAACTACAGATACCAGTCATGACTAGCTTCATTGATCATTTTCTTTATGATTTTTAAGATGGTTTTTTTTGTATCCTCAACTTGACCATTGCCCTGGGGATAATACAAGGTAGACAATCAGTGTTGGATGTTGAATTTTTGACATAGCTCTTTCACATCCTGATTTTTTAAGGGTGTTCCATTATCAAAGATAAGGGTTTACGGAACATCGTAATGACAAATTAGGTAGTTCAAGATAAACTTAGCAATTTTCTTCCCCATTATGTAGGTCAAAGGAATGGCTTCAACCCACTTGTTAAAATACTTAGTGTTATGATAAACTAGTGGCCATTGGATGAGGTTGGAGTGATTTTTCCTATGAGGTCAAGTCCCCACTGTGAAAAAGGCCAAGGTTTGATCATTGGTTGTAATTCTTGAGCTGGAGCATGAATCAAATCTCCATGTTGTTGACATTGGACACATTTCTACACATATTGATGAGCTTCTATTTCCATACTTGGCTAGTTGTACCCCATCCTCAATAGTTTCTTAGCTAAATTCATACCACTAAAATGGAAAATACATATGCCATTGTGTACTTTTGTTAAAGCAGGTAAGGCTTCCTCTTGGTTAAGACATCGTAGTAATGTTCCTTCTATGCTTCAGCGATAAAGGGTATCACCTAAGATCATGAATCAGGATACCTTTTTGACAAAGGTCTTTTTAAGTTTTGAGGTAATATCTGATGGGAGAGTTCCTCTGCTTAGATAGGTAAAGATGTCATTATACCATGAGGATACAGGACCAACAATGATGCATGCAAATTCATATTCAGGAATATTGACAGTCAATATGATAAGTTGTTCTACCAAGAATTCGCATTGGAGGACATTTTTCGGCATGTCTAATAGTGATTCGATTGTTTCCATGGTGTTTTTTTCTTTGTTGTTCATGTGAGGAATCTGGTCAAAATTTATATCTATAAAGAGGTCTTTGAGATTCTCTAAAAACTTCTTGTAAGGAGTAAGCTTGTCATCCTTAGTTTGATAGTCATCATTTACTTGGTTGATAACCATTTGTGAGTATCCATAGACTTTCATCTCTTGAATATGCCATTGAACCACTATCCTTAGACCTATGATTAGGGCTTTGTATTCAGCAATGTTGTTAAAGTGCAAGGAAATGATAGCCTGTATGAATTTGGAATACAATCACCTTAAGGGGTGATAAAAATAATGCCTACTCTATATACATGTGTGAATGATCCATCAAAGTAAATCTTCTACGCTATGATGTTGATAAGGAACACTCATTCGTTAGTAAATTCTAATTCCAAGGGGTTCTCTACATAAATGGGTGATTTTTCTCTTTGGTCTTTGATCACTTGTCCTTTGATTTCCTTATGCTCCACATATTCTATGTCAAATTTAGTCAAGATCATCACCCATTTGGCCATTCACCCTATGAGATTTTCTTTAGATAGTAGGTATTTCAATGGATCAATCTTTGGAATGAGCTTGATTTAATGTGACAACATGTAGTTCCTAAACTTTTGTGAAGCAAAAACTACCATTAGGCATGCTTTCTCAATAGGTGAATAGTTTATTTCATAGCCCAACAATGTTTTTCTAATATAGTAGATAGCCCTTTCCTTTCCATTTCCATCATGTTTTACTAGAAGAGCTCCTAGTGCTATTGATGTTGCTGAGATATATAAGATTAGCGGTTTGTTCAGTATTGTTGGCATGAGCATTGGATGTGTTAGTAGATAATCTTTGATCTACTAGAAATATTTATCATGCTTGTCATCCCATTTGTAGGTTATCCCTTTATGGAGAAGATGCAAAAAAGGGTGGATTTTATCTGATAGTTGTGCTATGAACCTTTTGATGGACTACAATATTCCTTGTAATCCCCTCATCTACTTTAGTGTTTGTAGTGGTTCCATGTGGAGGATGGCATTTACCTTTTTTGGATAAATTTCTACCCCTCTTTGTGAGACAATAAATCCAATAATTTTCCCTCATGTAACCCCAAAGACACTTTTTTGGATCTAATCATACCTTGTATTCTTCAATTCTATCAAAATGGGTCCTAGGACTTGTATGTGCTCACTCCTTTTCCTTGATTTTTCAAAAATATCATCCACATAATCTTCAATTATTTTGTGGATCATGACATGGAAGATGAGGTTCATCACTATTTGATAGGTTGCTCATACATTCTTTAGCCCAAATGGCATCATGTTCCAACAATAGGTTCCCCATGGACAAGTGAATGCAACTTTGTGTTTATCCTCCTTGGCGATCATGATTTGATTGTACCCTAAAAAACCATCCATGAGTGATAGCATTTCATGCCCAACTGTTAAGTCCATGATGAGGTCAATTTTAGGAAGAGGGAAATCATTCTTCGGACATCCCTTGTTCAAGTCTCTAAAATCCGTGCAGATTTTGATGCCCCCAACGGGTTTTGAGATTGGTCCCAGGTTTGAAACCCACTCAGGATAATCTATCAGTCGGATGAATACAAAATCAAGAAGCTTTTGTAACTCTAGTTTCACCAAGAGTGAAATCTAAGGGTGCATTTTCCTTAACTTCTACATGACTGGTTTGGCTTTAGGATAAATTGCTAAGTGATGCACAACTACTTTAGGATAAAGGTGTGGCATATTTGTGTATGACAATGAAAATTTGGCTCTTTTTTCTTTCAGGAATGTTGCTAGGTTCTTTTTTTCTTCATCCAGTAGGGATTCAACATAGAAAGTGATCTTGGGTGCTTCTTCTATTCCCACATTGACTGGAGTGGCCTTTTCTGCTAGCACTGTTCACTTTTTGAGATGCATTGTACTAAGGGGGAGATTCAATCCCTCATCCTTGGGCACCTCAAAGAGGTTTTGACCCTTGGATACGTCCTTTATTTTTACTATATTAGGATCAAAGAGTGCCACAATGTGGTTTTCACTCAAGGATCTGCATGTTACTTTCATTTCATCAATTTTTTGATTGAAGGATTCAATCGTCTCCCCATAGTATACCCCTATGTCTAGCTCTATGTCAAAACATGCTTTGTGATCTACCCATGATAGGTTGTTGTGAAGTCTTGTGAATTATGAGCTCGCTTCATCATTTTGAATAAATCAAGAATCGGTGGTCCTTGTTGGTCCATGTCAATAATTTGTGGGTATACTAGGTGTAATTCAATTGGTTGATTTCTTGGAGCAAAGGATGCAATGGATATCATGAAGAGGGATTTATTTTCAAATAGGTCATCAACATCAAGGGGGAAGTCATCTAACGTCATATCACATGGTGTAGGTAACCAAGAGGAAGCCTCAACCCATTTAGTAGAAGTACCTTTTCCAATAAGGGTGACGTTACTAGTAGTACAACCTAGGCCAAGATTATTTAATCATTTCTCAGCAATGATAGGTTCTAGTTCTGAGATGAATATTTTAGTATGGGTTGATTACACTTGATCCATGAAGAATTAAAGCATATTCATGCCACCAATACTCAAATCTAAACAAGATCATTCAAATGAAAGTTAAACTAAAAATTTATTGAAACAAAGCATTCTAAACTACGAAAGCATTTAAAATGTCTACTCTGATCCATTTAAAACTTATCACATTGTGGAATTGGTGTCGTGTTGATGTGGAACAATGATCCTTTCCCAATCTCGTGATCAGTGAGCTTATTCCAAATGATTCTATTGAAGAGAATCGATGAAACGGTTGTGATATATGGATGAAAACATGATTTATGCTAAAATGAACATGATGCAAGAGTTAATCTAACATGATTTTATTCTAAAATATGTATATATGCAATTGCTAAGCTACTCCAAATGAGATTTAAGCTAAAAAGATACAAACCCTAACTAAAAACAAACTAAGATGGATGCATGGAATCCATTAATGGAAGCTTAAAGCTATTATGCAACTAAAAATGGACTAAAATATGCTAAATGTGAGTAAAGTATGAGTGTGAGATGGATTATATTCAACAGCATAAGTTTTCTCTAAAAAAGATGGATGAGATTCAATAGCATAATTTTGCTCTGAAAAAGATGGATCCATTTGTCTCCAAATAGTGACCTATTCATAGGAGAGAAAATGAGAAATGGAAGGTTGAGCTCGAAAAGATTAATCAACAGTCAAGGATGAAAGGAAGAGGATGAAGAGGATGCATGGATCGTGGATTCTCATCAACGGATGAGAATGCATGATAGGATTTAATCAAGGGTTCACATTTGCTTCAAACAAACAAACTTTTGACCTACACACATAGGTCAAAGGTGACTTGTTCAAAAGGTTAAAAAATAACTTGTAATTCAAGTTACAAGGTAACTTGCATTTGAAGCCAAGTGAAAATATCCCTTTTTTAAATGATAGAGGAATAAGAATATTCTTTTGAAATATTCCTATGGGTGAGGAAAAAGGCATTTTGCAAATTAAAACAAGGTTTTAATTGTGCAAAAAGGGGATAAGGAATATTCCATGGAAATATTCCCTTTGATTAGAGAAAAGTTAGATTAATTGCTAATTAAACAAGATTTAATCACACAATTAGGAGATTTTGGAGGAATAAAGTGATTTTCCTTAAATTAAATGATTTAATGAAAGAGAGAAAGGTGAGAAGACACTTAATTAAATAACTTAGGGTTATCTAATTAAATTAGAAGACTTAGGGAATTAAATGAAATATGTATTTAATTTAATTAGATTAAATGATAGCATGAAAGGGGGTTAATTAACCCAATTAAATTTAATTAGGCCAATGGATGAAAATGATGCAATTAATTAATTAGCTAGGCTAAATAAATCAACTAAGCGAAAAGAGGATGGGTTTCAGAGGAAATGATAGTAAATCTGATTTAAATGTATGATATCAATTAGGAAAATTTTCTATGTCTACATTTTACCCCTCTTCTAAGCAATGTACTCATTGCATTGGTTCAAATATTGATGTTGATTTTTATGTTGATTTGATATTGATGATCTATTTGAGATGTTGATAGCCAAACTAAAGTTGATTGATTTGATTGATTGATTGATAACATTGTTGAGGATGCACAACAATGCAAGGATTGTGTTGAAAAAAATGTGGATTCATAGAGAATGATATATCCCAATGATGGTTGATTTGATAGATTTGATCAATATTTGCTAGCAAGGCTAGGAACAAAATTCGTTAAAGGATTTGATATCGATATGATCGAAAGATGGTTGGTTTCCCCCTTGAGAGATCAATCAGAGAATAAAGTGTTCAGATTGGGCTCACGATAGGTGAAAATCATACTTATGCTTGAGATGCTTGAGATTTCAGGTTTCTTTTGAATCAATTGAGCTGCAAATTTTTAGATTGTTGAGCTGAAGATGATATAGATGCCCCACTATGCCCAACGAAAGAGGGATTGCTAGTAAAGAGGATGAAAAATAGTTCTTGGAAAGCTTAGATGTTGATGTAGACATATTTCATTATGTAAAGACAATCATCAACTATGGGTAGCCTCATGCATATGTCGATGTAGATCACATAGATTTGATGCTTGGATAGAATCGTTAGTAAAGATAGAAGAATAAGAAGAATAAGATGAATAGATTGACCAATGATTTTGATGATTGTTTCAAAAAATCCAACAATTCCATGATCCATTGATACTTTATTAGATATGGTGACAAGACAATGCAATATGTAGGATGAATTTAGGATGATGAGTTGCTCACATATCGGGATTGGGATTTTCTATCATTCCTTATTGTTTGATATAACACATAGACGTGATGCATCAAGGTATTGATAACTAGGATGGTGTTGTATCTAGTGTAATGGACTTTGACTCTGCAAATAGATAGGATGGTTCTTGTTCACATCTTGACATATGGAAACCTCGTCAAAATGCAAGTCAGGAGTCTAGAATATACTGGACCGAAGAATACACAATAGTCAAAAACATACCCCAAACAACTTACCTACACACAACTAAGCAAGTATATGCCAATATTATTTTACAAGAATAACCACAAGCACATCAAACAAAAGATCATGATTGATGCCCCATTCCTTTCTCTCTAAATCATTTTGATAGACATCATCGAGAGGTCCATGGAATGGGTCACTAAGATAAATTAGAAGAAAATATCAAATACAAACAATCAGTTTCATCTATATCTCTTGACTTGTTTAATTTAGCTAAAGTGATAACTGATTTGATGCCCATTGTAGGAAAGATACAACCTAGGATATGTTGATCAAAGGTTGTTTGATGTTAGGATGATGATGCGAAGATGAGTCATTGATACAAACTTCACTGACGTATTTACCTATGATCTAGACTTGAGATTTTGATAATTAAGCTCTCACTTTATGACTCTACACTTGCTTTCTACTTGACTTACCAAAGGGTGAAGGTGATGATCAATTTATTATGGGTGAAAGAAAGATGGGATGGATGGTTTTGGGATTTTTGGAATATTTCAATTTTTTTGGTATTTTGAAATTTTCTTGGAGGTTTATGTGAATGTTTTGAAGTTTTCAGTTATCTGAGGTTTTTTAGGGTTTTTTTTTAATGTTTTCTAATTTTTTTGGTATTTGCAATTTTCAAATTTTTTTTTGCTTTATGATATTTGAATGTTTTGGGGTTTTCCGATATTTGGATGTTTTAGGAGTTTTGGAATCTTTCAATGTTTAGGGGTTTTCAAGGAGTTTCGACCAAGAACCTAACCTAGAAGTCCTATCCTAGGGGTCTCGGGGGCTGATCAAAGATAACCCTTGTAAGGAAACTCGGGTGCGGAAACAGCTTCCTACACTAATCTCATAAGGAAAGTATGGTGCAAATTCATTTTAAACCCTTACAATTTCAGATTCGTTAATCTACTTAACAATGATATTGCAGCAATATACCATACATACAGAAAATAAAGAATGACACAATGATTTACCCTGGGGAAAACCTTTCGGTTAAAAACCCCAGCACTCCAAAACCTGCACAATGTATTATCTTCAACACAACGGTTACAACACACTTGCAATGCAAGTTCTTTCAAGAGATTTCCAACACTTGAAGACAAAATGCGGCAGCATCAAAATGTTCCAACAATACACTCACATCACACATCTTCGCAACCTTAAAAAACGCTTATATCATGCGCTTCCCTTTTTAGGGCAACTTCCAAAGATAATTGTATTAGGGTTTTACCATTCTCCATTGCCACATGTCTTCACCTGTCATTGAATCTTCCAGACATAGCTCTTACGTGTCATAGGAATCCGTCATAACCGTTTCAGCCATGATCTCCTTACACATAATTCAAGATGCTGACACATCAAGTGGAGTGACACATCAACATGCCAACTAGACATGTACACTCACACTTAATTACATTATTTGCAAGAAATACATTTTACAAAACAAATAATAAGAATAGGAATTATCCAAGGTTGAGACACCTTATTCCTAACATTCTCCCACTTGTCGAACACCTTGTAAGAGCAATAGGAACATAACAGGAATTAACCGCTATAGGCCAAAAGGCCCATAGACTCCAAACACCATCTGAACTTCACAGTGCCCACTGGTTTCGTTAATGCATCTGCAACATTCTTCACAGTATCTACCTTCTCCAAATTTATCTTTCCATCTTCCACCATATCTCTCACAAAGTGAAACTGCACATCAATGTGCTTCGTTCTGGCATGGAAAGTTGGATTCTTTGCAAGGCAAATAGCACTCTAACTGTCACACCAAATAGTAATCTGTTCTGCATCAACACCAACATCAAAACACAATCTCCTAAGCCAAATGGCTTCCTTACAAGCATGAGTAGCAGCCATGTACTCAGCTTCTGTAGTGGACAAAGCAACCACAGGTTGTCGCTTACTCATCCAACTGATGGCACCACCAAACATAGTGAACACATAAGCACTGGTGGATCTCCTGCTGTTAATATCACCTACCCAATCTGAATCCACAAACCCACGAATACAAACTGAATGCGGAGATCCAGAAGAGTTACCATGGTAACATATGGAGTAATCTGATGTACCCCTCAAATATCTGAATACTCGCTTAACTGCATCCCAATGTACCCGTCCAGGGTTAGCCATAAACCGGCTTAGGACTCCCACTGCTTGGGCAATGTCTGGTCTAGTACAGACCATAGCATACATAAGACTGCCAACTGCACTAGCATAAGGTACTCTACTCATGTCCTCCACCTCACTAGGAGATTTTGGACAATCATCTACAGATAACTTTGTTCCCATTGAAACAGGAACACATAGTGGTCTACAATCTGCCATGCTGAACCTGTCCAACACAGACTTCACATACTTACTCTGACTCAACCAGAGTTTTCTGTTAGACCTGTCTCTACTGATTTCCATACCCAAGATGTACCTTGCTGCCCCAAGATCTTTCATCTCAAACTGTGCTGACAACTGAGATTTAAAATCAGAAATCATACCCTTACCCTTCCCAAACAGCAACATATCATCAACATATAATGCAACAATAAGAAGGCGATCATTTTCAACTCTGAAATAAACACAATGATCTGATTTCGATCTTACAAATCCAATTGACAACACAAAGGCATCAAACTTAAGGTACCACATCCTAGGAGATTGCTTCAAACCATATAGAGATTTCTTTAATCTGCAAACTAAGGATTCATTACCTTTAACAATGTAGTGCTCAGGCTGTGACATATAAATCTCTTCCTCCAAATCACCATGAAGGAAAGTTGTCTTCACATCCATCTGTTCTATCTCTAAATCATATGATGCAGCAAGAGATAACAGAAATCTAATGGATGTCAACTTTGCAATAGGAGAGAATATTTCACCATAATCTATTCCCTCTACCTGTGAATACCCCTTTGCAACCAATCTAGCTTTGTACCTTTCAACACTGCCATCTGCACAGAATTTCTTCTTGAACACCCATTTACAGCCAACAGATTTTCTCCCTTTAGGCAAAGGTACAAGGTCCCAAGTTTTGTTTTTCTCCAATGAAGCCATCTCATCATCCATAGCCTCAATCCAGGAACCTGCATCTTCCATGCCCAAAGCCTCTTTCACAGATCTAGGCTCATCAGTGTTAGTAATCAAAGCAAAAGCACAACTGGAATCTAACATAGAATAACCAAACCTTTCTGGTTGCTTTCTTTCTCTCATGGATCTCCTCAAGGGCTGAGGTTGAGGTTGTTCTTCCTCTTCTTCCGAACTATCAGAGCTGCTAGAGCTCTCCTCATCATTAGACCCAACATGGTCTCTCTGTTCAGTCTTCTCAGGGGTAGGAGGAAACTGAACAACATCTTTTTCCTTTTCTTTTTCATCTGGTTGTAGCACAATAGGAGAAGATGTTAGCTCTCTGAAAATAACATTTCTACTATACAACACCTTACTAGTCATAGGATTCCAAAGCTTGTATCCTTTCACACCAACACTGTATCCGATGAAAATACATTTGACAGCTTTGTTTTCCAACTTAGATCTTTTCTCCTTTGGAACATGTGCATAAGCTTCACAACCAAAAACACGAAGATGTCTAATTGAAGGCTTCTTACCAGACCACACCTCCATGGGTGTCTTACCAACAAGAGCTGATGTAGGAGATATTTTAACCAGATAGCAAGCAGTGGCAACAGCTTCGGCCCAAAACCTTTGTTCTAGGCCAGCTCCACTAAGCATACTCCTAGCCTTCTCCATCAGTGTCCTGTTCATTCTCTCTGCAACTCCATTTTACTGCGGGGTGTAAGGAGTTGTCTTATGTCTCTCGATTCCTCGTTCTTTACAGAACTGTTCAAACTCTATGGAACAAAACTCACCACCATTATCAATTCTCACACACTTGATTTTTTTACCAGTTTGATTCTCCACGAGAGCCTTAAATTCCTTGAACCGACTGAAAACCTGTGTCTTACTTTTCAGGAAATATATCCAAGTCCTTCACTATAATCATCTATAAAAGATACAAAATATACAGAACTGGAGATAGAAGGAACTTTTACAGGACCAAAAACATCAGAATGAATAAGATCCAAAAGTCCAGAAGACTTGTGAGAACTGGAGTAGAACTGAACATGATTTTGCTTACCATAAACACAGTGTTCACAGAAATCGAATTCGAGATTACAATCATTTAGCCCCTCAACGAGATTTTTATTTTTCAAGGTCCTAAGACCCTTCTCACCAATGTGGCCAAATCTCATATGCCACAACATTGTCTTTTTTGCAGGAAGCTTTCCTTCCAAAGTGTTTGCACCCTTAGGCACACTTACTGCACTACCATCGGAACCCATTGCCACAGTCTTCTTTACTGCTCGTTCAGATGGTGGGGATGAAGTGATAGCCGCTCTCTTCTTTGAAACAGAAGAACTATTGCACTGAGAAATGCATGCATCAAGCTGAAACAAAGTACCTCTCCTAGTACCTTTAGCGAGCACCATAGAACCTCTCATCATCTTGCATCCATCTTTCAAAAAAACAACTTGCACACCTACATCATTCAGCATACTTACAGATAATAGGTTTCGTGCCAAACCCAGAATGTGCATAACTCTGTTGATTCCCTTTACTCATCCATCAGGAAATTTGATAGTGACCCTTCCACATCCAACTATCTTTAGGTGAGAATCATCACCCAAGTACACCTTTCCACCATCAAACTCTTCATATTTTGAGAACCAATTTCGATGAGAGGTCATGTGAAAAGAAGCACCCGAGTCTACTAACCACACATCATCAGATGCATGGGCTTCCAAAGCTGCAATAAAAGCATCTCCATCTTCTTGAGATTTTTCAGAAGCTGAATCTGAGCCTCTCTTCTTCTTCTTCGGTTCTTTGCAGTCCCTCTGGAAGTGCCCAGATTTATCACAGTTCCAACATTTCGCCTTGGACTTTCCAGGAGTCTTAGAACTCCCACGGGATTTGGATCTGCCCTTCTTTGACTTATTGTCATTCTGCTTTCCTTTGTCATTGGATCTCCCGCGAATAGCAAGGGCTTCCTGAGACGAATCCGAAGTCTTTCTTTGCATCTCCTCAGATAGCAGCAAAGACACCACATCATCCATATGGAATGTGACTATAGTACTTCCGAGAGCCATCACAAGATGGTCCCATGAATCCGGCAAGGAACAAAGCAGGGTCATACATCGATCCTCCTCCTCAATCTTGGCACCAGATGATTCCAACTGTGCAATCAATAAATTGAATGCATTGAGATGATCAGTTAGGGATCCACCTTCCTCCATTCTTAAAGAATACAACTTCTTTCTCAGGAACAACTTATTCACCAGAGATTTGGCCTGATACATAGACCCAAGCCGTTTCCACAAAGAATTTGCAGTAGTCTCATCAAGAACATTCAGAAGAACGGCATCTGCTAGACAGAGTCTGATGAGACCCTTAGCCTTCCGATCCTTGATATCCCAATCCGCTTGAGGTATCGCTACAGGTTTCACATCAAGTGAAGTAGCCTCCCATAGATCGCGGTCTTCAAGCATGTCTTCCATCTTGAGTTTCCACAACTCGAAATTAGTGCCATTAAATTTCTCCACCTCCATTCTACTGTATGAGGAACTTGCCATCTCAATCTGCAAATAAGATTCAGAATACTCTGCACAAAAGAACTCCCACTCAACTTGAGATTAGCTCAAAAAACCCTACCCAACAACTAGGATCAAAAGTTGATCAAGCTCTGATACCACTTGTAAGGAAACTCAGGTGCGGAAACAGCTTCCTACACTAATCTCATAAGGAAAGTATGGTGCAAATTCATTTTAAACCCTTACAATTTCAGATTCATTAATCTACTTAACAATGATATTGCAGAAATATACCATACATACAGAAAATAAAGAATGACACAATGATTTACCCTGGGGAAAACCTTTCGGTAAAAAACCCCAGCACTCCAAAACCTGCACAATGTATTATCTTCAACACAACGGTTACAACACACTTGCAATGCAAGTTCTTTCAGAAGATTTCCAACACTTGAAGACAAAATGCGGCAGCATCAAAATGTTCCAACAATACACTCACATCACACATCTTCGCAACCCTAAAAAACGCTTATATCATTGAATCTTTCAGACATAGCTCTTACGTGTCATAGGAATCCGTCATAACCGTTTCAGCCATGATCTCCTTACACATAATTCAAGATGCCGACACATCAAGTGGAGTGACACATCAACATGCCAACTAGACATGTACACTCACACTTAATTACATTATTTGCAAGAAATACATTTTACAAAACAAATAATAAGACTAGGAATTATCCAAGGTTGAGACACCTTATTCCTAACAACCCTTGCCTACTTTATACATGCAGAGACCAAGTAGTTCAACGGACTCGACAAGATGAGAAATGCATAGGTGAGAGAAAGTCAGTTTATTATGATGCACTCCTAAAGGACTGACCTAGGGTGTCTTGAAGGCACATCAATGATGGCCTTGCCTACGTTCAAGCTCAGAGACGACGTAGTTTGACAAGGGTACTATTTTTTTTATTTTCGATGTTGTGACCTTTTTAGGAATTTTGATGCACTTTGGATGTTTTGGACTTTTTGCACAACTTTGATGATGTGGACATGGATATGTGTGATGATATCAATGATCTATTTGGGATTTTGTTGAATACCAGGTTTAGGATTGATTGATCTAGTTGATGGATTGATTATGATAACATTTTTGAGGATACATAACAATGCAAGGATAGTGTTAAGAAACACGAGGATTGGGAAGGGTATCACGAGATGATGATGGATTGATTGGATAAGATTGATCAAGATTTTGAAGCTCAGTTTGGAACAAAGTCAATTGGAATGATTTTATGGGACATTGAAGTGCAAGGTAGATTCGACTAATATTGATTATTTTGGATTGATGTTTGAGAAGAGATAAATCTTGATAAGGAACATATGCTTTTCAAAATGTGCCATGGGCTAGTGATTTGGATTTTTTTGGATTTTGACTTTATAATTTTTTGAATGTTTTTGGATTTTAGTTGTACAAGATTTTGAATGTTTTTAGATTTTGAATGTTTTTAGATTTTGATGATTTTTTATCAATTTTTCTAGGATTTTCAATGAGATTTTGAGGTAAACAATACCTAGATCATGATGGCAATGTCACGCTGTGAGATAAAATACATGGATCAAGAGTTATTTGAAAACAAGAGTGCAATATCCTACCCCGAGTGTCTATAAATTCTTCATAATGCAATGGATAACCAAGATAGATAATATATATGCAAAGAGTTCAATAGAGGTTTATCATTCTATATATGGGCTATGGGACCTCATGAGATAAATTGGTAAAGAGCCTATCAAAAAATTTCCATGAGCAGAGTTGAATTATATGTTGAATCTTTGTCAAGATCAAGATAAAGTGGAATATCTGGATAAATTTGTATTGGATGGATGGAGAGAACATTGGATTTATCATGACAAGGATGAGATGCTTCTATCTAAGAAGGATCATATAGATGCGCGATTCTACTCATGGCACCTATTTTCCAGGTTTTCATCATAGTACTTTCCCAAAGCACCACTGTAGTGGTTTTCACTAGAGGACAATTTTTTTCTTTACTATTTCTTGATTTTTTCTCTTTTCTTTTTTGGATTTTTATTTATTTTTATTTTTTGAAGATTTTACCCTCATTTTCAACCACCTGGTGGAACTGATGTAGAGGCCACTTTCATAACGTGCCAACGATATGCTATTTGAAGAAGTTCCTTTTCTAAGATACGAGCACTTGAATGCAATTTTGAAGAAGTGAGATTTTCCTTACAGGTACGGGAATTAACCTTGTCTATGTGTGCACATTGCAATATGGTACCTTCAGAATCTTTATGATGAAAAGTAGATGCCAACACACAGTCAATGCAAGAATTGGATATTATGAATGGAGTGTATGGTGTCATGCATGAAGGAATATGAAATGGATTGGTCGATGGTTTGGAACATTTGCCTGTCCAAACTTGGGAAGATGAGCAATGATCGGTGGGAATGGAGGTTTTCATGGAATTAGGACCAACCACTGGATATACTATGTTCCTTGCTTGAGAAGCTTTCTTTTGTATTTGAGGACGCTTTTGATGGATACATTTCCCTTTTTTATTTTTCTTCATAGTTTCTTTGACTAATGGATTTTTGGAGGGATAATTTTCTTTATTTTTCTTTGATATCCATTTCTATTTGCTTTGTCCTTTTTGCTTGACTGCTTCATTTTTTTTTTATGATCTTTGTCTTGCTTTGATAGGAATTATTATTTTTACATTGGTCCCAATTTATGTATGAGATAATGAGTGAATGCCAACTCAATATATGGATAGCCATAGCGTTGATAGTATTTTCATCATAACGATGCTTCATGCCCCATATGTTGATGTTTGTTGTAGACAAGATTTCCCTCGGTGTTGTGAAAGTATTATCAATACCTAATCCTTTCCCCTGATAATGTATCCTCTAATGCATAGCCATTGAATATGACCTATCATGAACACATGATATTTCTATGGGTTCCTATTGTTGAGGAATATGAATTGCTTGCTTTGGTTCCATGACATCGTTATTTGTTGATACTGCTTCAAAAGATGTTGATGTTGACTCAACAGATGTTGATGATGCATTATCTTGTTCAGGAATATGAATTGTTTTCTCAATTTTTTTTTATGTTGTTTCAAAATATGTTGATGATGATTCAAAGGATGTTGATGATGCACAATCACTATAAGAATCAAGAATCTTGACCATTGTTTTCTCTTGTGTAATAATATCAAGAGTGGGAGACTCTTATTTTGAATGAAGAACATCTATATGTTCATCTGAAAGAAAGATCTTAGGAGTGATATTGAGGACATCTTTGGAGTTTAAAATAAATTGGAAGATGTCGGTCAGCTCTTTGTGAAACTCTGGGGATAAGGGTTCTTGATCCTCACTCAATTCGGAGTAACTTTCATTATCCTTAAGAGCCTCCTCTTGACAAGATCCTTGGGTGGATGATATATCATCAATAAAAGACCCTTCACAACCTTTTATGGGTATGGGTGTAATAAGGGATATTTTTGGCTTGTTTAGAATTTCTTCAACATGCCCAATCATTGAGTCATATGTGGGAGAGATATCACAATTTGATATCCACTTGATGTAATTACAGTATAAAATAGTGCTAAACACTGTTGGTGGGTTTGGACTTTGTTTTAAAATAGTATCTTGATGCATTTTTGATTCCTCATGTTGTGATGAATAAATATGTCCCACTGTGGTATCACGATTATGGTTTACATTATTTGAGTTTGATGCCTTTCTTGAATATTTTTCTTTTGTATGGTTAGGCACAGGGTTTGTGTAAATTTTTAGATTTTCATTCCTAGATTTTTGATCGACATGAATGTCTCCTTGTTCAATAAGATCTTCTACTAGATGTTTTAATCTAAAACAATTTTGTGTGTTATGACCTTTGTATTGATGGAATTCACAAAAAATTTCTTCTCTATAGCTGCGAGGTTTGACTTGTGGCCCTTGATAGTTTGAGAAATCTAGGAGTGAGATAAGATTGGACTATATCAACGTCTTCAACACATCCTCCATAGGTTCCCATAAGGGAGTGAATTTTCATTTAGGAGCATTGTTTGTTCTTTGTTGTCCACATTGAGTGTTTGTTTGGCGGTTGTGCATATAGTTGTTGTGTGTTCATGGGTTGGGTGTTTTCTTTCCTAGGAGTAGTTAAGACCACCTTTGCATCAACAACACCATCACTAGTAACATTCTTTTTCTTGGTCCATAAGCAGGGCTTGTCATTAAAACTAGTGGATGGGCGGTTGTCTCTATATGCTTGTATGTTTCCCTATGAGATTAGGTCTCTCTCTGTGTTAAGATCTCTAAGGATAAGCTAATCGTAAGTGGTAATTCATTTCATTTATAAATGGAAAGATAGATCTAGATCTAGATTTTCTATGATGATTCCCACTTATTGCTCATCGAGAATGGGCCACTTGCTCTTACTAGATCTTTGTCTCCATCGTTGGAAGAAATTGGCAAATGATTCTCCTTTGGTTTGTTTGAGAGTGTACAAATCTTCTAAACTAATTTCCATGTCAAGATTAAAGGAGAAGTGATCTATGGAAATTTTGGATGCCTAGAGGCAATTGACAAAACCAATCCGTGGCAGGACGTGTTAAACTTCTATGGAAGAGGTTCATTAAATAAGAATCATTGTAGGCCACCTCCATACACATGACATTAAACTCCTTGATATGGTCCATAGGACTTCCTCTCCCTTTGTATTTATCAAATTTTGAGACTTCAAAGCTGGGAGGTAATGGTACCACTGCTATGTTTTGATCAAATGGATATTGACATAGATTTTGTGTATGGGGCTTCTTTGTCTTTCCCATTCGTAAATCCTACATTTCTTGTGATAATGCTTTGAGTTGTGATGCTATATCATCTTGCGAGTTTGGTGGAGGAACATATGTTGGGATGAAAAATGGTTTGTACGCAAGATTTTGATATGATGATGTGTTGTATGGGGTGTATGCTAAAGGTGATTGAGGTGTGGATGTATATGCTCCTAACATGTCCAGATTGACAATGTTGTGTTGAGGGTTATAGTAGGAACTTTGTTGTTGTTGTTGGGCATACTATTGAGCTAGTAAAGCTTGTTGTTGTTGTTGCACCATGAGGGCTTTTTTTTGTGTTTCTTGTTGTTGTTGTGCTACTAAGGCAGCTTCTTATTGTTGTTGTTGTTGCATGAATAAGGAAGCTTGATAGGCTTCTTGTTGTTGTTGTTGCATGACTAAGGAAGCTTGATAGGCTTGTTGTTGTTGTTGTTGTGCTACTAAGGTTGCTCAATGTTTTTGTCATTGTCATTGTGCTGCTAAGGTTGCTTGATGTTGTTGTTGTGCTACTAAGGATGCTTCTTGTTGTTGTTGTGCTACGAGGGCTTGCTAATAATCTTGTTGTTGTGCTACGAGGGCTTGCTAATAATCATGTTGTTGTGCTTGTTGTAAAGCTAAGGTACATTCTTGCAATGTAGGATCAAGTGGTTGATGGGACTTTTGCAATGTGTTTTGAGGGTTGATATTTTGAGTGGGTTGTGGGTTCCCTTGGCTCAACATTCCTTACAAGATGGTGGATTGAGATGGAGGAATGTAAGTTTGAGGTCCCATTTGATTTTGCATGGTGAGAGGGACCATGGGGAAAGATGATGATGACATTGGATATTGTGATGGTAATGACATATTAGGACCTTCAGTCCATTGATTAAAAATGTTTCCTTGACCGATGTCTTGAGGATTTCCTTTTTGTATTTGAGGTGGGATCAAGGTATTACCTTGGTTGATGGGATTCATAACCAAGGTGTTGTTTTAATTTAGGTCGATGATAGATGGGTTTGATGTGGATGGTGGATTGACTTGAGTATTTTGGGTAGCCATTTTTTTGATGTGTTAATGGGGTTGTTGGAACCACTTGTCAATGGTTGACTTTGTGTGAGAGTGTTAACCTACCCTTGTTTTCCCACTTGAGGTACTTGGTTCACATTACCTTGTGTATCATTAAGAATACATGGGTTATTTGTTATGATGGATGAAGATGGTTGTTCTCAAAATGTCAAAATTGTTGTGGTGTCATGGAATGTAAGTGGTTTTCCAAATGTTGGTGTCCGACTTGTGTCTTGGGGAAGTTTGGTGGTTAATGGAATGGTCATTTTGTGAATACCCAAAGTTGTGTTTGCTCCTAGACATGAAGTGATACCAAGGTTGGTTCCTAGCTGAGTTGCAAGATTAGATGTTAAGGGTTGACTTGGAACAAGGGATGGAGTTGGTTGAATTGTAGATGAAGTCAAGCCTTGTGTCAATTATTGTGCAACAAAAGATGGGGAAATTGGAGCCATATTTTTGAAGGCTTGATGTTCCATGATTTCTTCCCTAGTAAGTCCAAATGGATTATTCATGATGTCTTTAATCTCATATGGTCTTGATAGAGATGAGGGTTGTTGCGATGGGGTAACATGACTTCTCAGATAAAATTCTTGAGGATTTGGATCACTGATGGTAGATGAGACTTTGGTTTTCTCCATGATTCTCTTGTGTTGTGATCTTGTTGTAACCATAGATTATGGGTCAACAATGGGAGAGGTGTGTTGAGATTTATAGTGTTTTAACTCTCTAGTTGAATCAAATATAGGTAGAAGGGATGCTCTAAGTCTTTTGGGAGAAATGATGATAATGGGGGATGAAAAGGTGGATGATATGGAAGTGATCTTTGCAAACATTTTGGGACAACACTTTTGACTTGAGTTTGATGTTTTGATGTTGGATAAAGTATAATTATGAACTTGGAAATATGTAGTGTAGACTTGTGAACTTCAAGATAAACTAGTTCAAGGATGATAACTAACTTAACTAAGTGCATGGAAAAGGATTCATTTCACATACAAAGTAGACAAGTTAGCATTTGGGGTTTGATTGATGTTCAAGTTAAAAAGTGTTTGGTGTATTCAAAAAAATTTGCAAAGTTTGATGAAGTGAAGGATGAAATTTGATGAAGGGGTGGATGAAATTCTTGACCAATGTTGACCTAGAGTGAAACTTTGTTTTACAAGACCAAGGTGGTGGAAAACATGATAGACCTCTAAAGTGATAATATTCCAAGAACACAATGATTTTGGAAAAATAGGACTCAAATGATTTTGGAAATAGGACCCAACGATTTTGGACTCAATGTTTGCAATGTTTTTCTTGTATGGTAGCAGGCCTAAGGTTGGGTTTTTCAACTAGCACGATCGATCACCAAAATGGTCATGTGGGATTTAATTTTGTCAATTTTATCTTGCTTAAGTGAATTGATTGTACAAACACTCGTCCTGATTATGTTTTCAAACTAAATGTTTATGTCAAAAACATCATAACTTTCACAATGTCCATTTTGTGAAAATCATGAGATTAGAGTCATAATTTCCTACGTTGTCTTTGGGAAATATGGATTTAAGATCAAGTCAAGATATATAGAAATTGCTAAGGATAAAAACCCTTAGGACCAAAAATAATATCAAGCCTAAATCAAGAGGCACACATATTTAAACCAAAGTGTTTGAAATTTTAAAGATCATGAATGTTTGTTTTTAAAACATTTTGGAACCAACCAATGTATCAAACTAACTCACAATCACTTACAGTCCTAGGTTTGAAATGGATATACTTGTTTATTCCCACTTGGATTTCTCCAAACACTAAATAATGCAAACAGTTAGAGATTTGGCGACACTGGTTCCCCTCCATGGTACACACTTCTCCGGACCACCAAATCTCAAAATCCTTAAAATCCAAAGATCAAAAGAATTTTTATGTTTCTACAATTGAATGGTAAGAATGTGAAGCATCTTTAGAACAACCATTCTTGCACCAACAAGTAGTAGGGATTTTGGCTTTTACACAAATTGGTTCTTAATCAGGGCACCCATTCAGGTGGCCACACAAGAGGAAAGAATCACTTGCTTGTTTGTAGGAGCACCTTTAATGCTGAGATTTCCTACAACATTCAAATTTATATACCGATTGGGAGTATCTTGGATTTAGCTCGTTATTGGTTGGGTCATTCCTTTGGGGTGATTAATTTTTTCCACCAAGTCAAGTCCTCTAAAAGTAAACAATAGCAAGAAATTGCATCTATAGTTTGATCATATTTGCATGAACAAAGAGAGAACACATGCTATGCCTTTTCTCACACTCACAATGGGGTTCAATTTTAATCTAGAATGAAATATGTAAGGTTATTTTACAAAGTTTTTAAAGAATTTTTTTGTTTCTCAAGATCGCCAAGTGGCACGAGAGAATTGCATACGCATCCCCTAACAACGTTGTAAATCAAGACACAATAAACACTTAAAATTTTAACCCTTCAAAGCAGTGACGAGTTTGTTTTAAGCACCAAATGAAATGTTAAGTTTCCTTGATCAATTTTAAGCCCAAAGTAAAATGATGATGTGAGGGTTCAGTTTTAACCAACTTTGAAAATGAATTTTAAGCCCAATTGAGAGCTAGTTGGTCCTAAGATTGTAAGTTTTAAAACCCAATAGAAATTTAGTGGTCCTAAAACACAAACCAAAGCAGCATATGATGGGTTATAATTTCCCCACAAGTGTCAAAAATTTGTTACAATAGCTACAATTAAGAAAAACCAAAAATTAAAATTTTCAATTTTTTCAATTTTTCTATATTGTAGTAAATTGTGTCTTCGGAGGTCTTCAAAGCATAATTTGGGATTGAAACTTGCGTCGATCCCTCAAAATGGGTTTTCGAAGGCCCATTTTTAGGGATTGAATTAGTCCTCTTGGATAGCTTTCCAACGGTGCAAACGGATTCGAATTTTGAGCACCAAGTAGAAAGTTATGACCCCAACAAGTTGGGGTAAAAATTTTCCTAGTTTTTCTCCAAATCTACAAAACTAGATAGTCTAAAATTAAAAACAAGAAGTTAATGACATGTTAGCATTCATATAAAGTCAAAAAATTACAGCACACATTGAAAAAATGATCATAAAACTTCTTACCAAAGTTGGGCGTCGTTGCACACAATGGCGTCATAATTTGAAGTCTAGGTGTCACTCTGGTGAAGATGGGTGTCGCTCTGCAACAGAAATAGTGAGGACAATAGTGTCGATATTTGGCCCGGTGTCACTTCTAACAATAGGGTCATGATTTGAAATTTGATGGCGTCACTCTAGTGAAGACGGTCGTCGCCATTTAAACTTTTTGATACTTCCAGATTAAATCAGTGTTTCCAAAATTAAATCGGTGTTAGTACATTAATTCAGCATCGCTATTTCAAATTGTGTGGGTGTTTCTATATGGCGACGCTCTACAGAAAGCATAGTTGCTTGGAGTTTGGGCGTCATTGTAACCTGCAAAACAACAAACAAATAGAATTTGAGCTGGAAAATTGGTAAGTTAATGGTTTGCCCTCTTTCTAGCGCTAGAATGTGAGATGAGGATTGTCAAGGTGGACCAATTACACTTGATCCATGAAGAATTGAAGCATATTCATGCCACTAATACTCGAATCTCAACAAGATCATTCAAATGAAAGTTAAACTAAACATTTATTGAAACAAAGTGTTCTAAACTACGAAATAATTTAAAATGTCTACTCTAATCCATCTGAAACTTATCCCATTGTGGAATTGGTGTCATGTTGATGTGGAACAATGACCCTTTCCCAATCTCATGATTAGTGAGCTTGTTCCAATCGATTCTATTGAATAGAATCAATGAAACGGTTGTGATATATGGATGAAAACATGATTTATGCTAAACTGAACATGATGCAAGAACTAATCTAACATGATTTTATGCTAAAAGATGTAGATATGCAATTGCTAAGCTACTCCAAATGAGATTTAAGCTAAAAAGATACAAACCCTAATAAAAAATAAGCTAAGATGGATGCATGGAAGCCATTAATGGAAGCTTAAAGCTATTATGCAACTAAAAATGGACTAAATATGCTAAATGTGAGTAAAGTATGAGTGTGAGATGGATGATATTCAATATCATAAGTTTTCTCTAAAAAATATGGATGAGATTCAACAGCATAAGTTTTCTCTGAAAAAGATGGATCCATTTGTCTCCAAATAGTGACCTATTTATAGGAGAGAAAATGAGAAATGGAGGGTTGAGATCGAAAAGATTAATCAATGGTCAAGGATGAAAGGAAGAGGAGGAATGGATCATGGATTCTCATCAACGGATGAGAATGCATGATAGGATTTAATCAAGGGTTCATATTTGCTTCAAACAAACACACTTTTGACCTGCACAAAAAGGTTAAAAAAAACTTGTAATTCAAGTTACAAGTTAACTTGCATTTGAAGCCAAGTGAAAATATACCTTTTTCAAATGATGGAGGAATAAGAATATTCTTTTGAAATATTCCTATGAGTGAGGAAAAAGGTATTGTACAAAAAGAGGATAAGGAATATTCCATGGAAATATTCTTTTTGATTAGAGAAAAGTTAGATTAATTGCTAATTAAACAAGATTTAATCGCACAATTAGGGGATTTTGGAGGAATAAAGTGGTTTTCATTAAATTAAATAATTTAATGAAAGGGAGAAAGGTGAGATGACACTTAATTAAATAACTTAGGGTTATTTAATTAAATTAGAAGACTTAAGGAATTAAATTAAATATGTTAATTTATTTAATTTAATTAGATGAAATGTTAGCATGAAAGGGGGTGAATTAATCCGATTAAATTTAATTAGGCCAATGGATGAAAATGATGCAATTAATTAATTAGCTAGGCTAATTAAATCAACTAAGTGAAAAGAGGATGGGTTTCAGAGGAAATGATGTTAGTAAATCTGATTTAAATGTATGATATCGATTAGGAAACTTTTATGTGTCTACATTTTGCCCCTATTTGAAGCAATGTACTCGTTGCATTGGTTCAAAGATTGATGTTGATTTTGATGTTGATGATGATGCAAAATAGGTATAAAAAGTACAAGTACAAGTCATTCATCCTGATAGAAGAGTTTAGAGACATCCTCATCATTGATATCTTCTTGATTTAGATCCCCCCACTTGGTGAAGGTAGTAGTTGTCATCTTGATTTTTTTAGGCTCTTTGGTGCTAGATTTTGGTTTCCCATGAGATTGAGGAGAAAGAGGTAATTCTCCTAAGACAAAGGTATCCTTTAGTAGCTTATAGTTTCCACAACCCTCATCCTGAATTACTACTTTGATTTCAGAAATGTTCTACACAATGGGTGTATTTGTTGTTGAGGTAGATGCAAGGGATGACAGATCAAAAAATGAGGTAGATGTGGGTGTAGGCCCTTAATCATTTTTAGGCACTTGGGGTATCTTATAGAGCTTGTCCTCAAGATCTCCATGGATAGTAATTTCTCTGCCCTTGAAAGGAAACTTGACACATTGATGGTAGGTCAAGGTGACATCTTTTAAGGCATGGATCCATGGTCAGCCAAGCAATATTTTAAACGAAAGATCAAGATCTAGCACTTTGCATGTAGTTCTTGTAATGATAGGTCCCACTTGAATGGATACTGCAATGATTCCTTGGGATATCCGCTCTTGGTCATCATATGCTCTGATGGTGGTACTTTTTGTTTTCTTAATGGTATCTTCTAAGTAGCCCAAGTCTTTGATCAACTTAAGGGTACAAATATTCAGACCAGCACCACCATCTACTAAGACTATTTTAACATTGTTCTTATGAATGAAGACCTTGAGGTGTAAAGCATGATTATGTGATGGTTGTGTTGGTAGGTCTTGTTTTGAGAAGGTGAGAAGGTGATTGGTAATATATCCTACCATAGCTTGAAACTGGTCTATATCAATATCCTCAGGGATGGATGACTCCAATAAAACATTTTCTAAGATTTCCCTATGTGCGGGGGATAGCCTCAATAGTTATAAGATTGATATATGTGTTGGGGTCTTCTTAAGTTTGTCTAAGAGATTATACTTGTTGGGATTTGATGTTGGAAAAGTAGGTTGTGCCATAGACTACGATGTAACTCCTTGGATGGTGACCTTTCCACATCTTGTGGTGACTCCACACTTTGCACTAGGTCCTTTTATGGTAACAATGGTAATGACACTATCACAGGAAGCGACCATGTTTGAATAGCTATGCTATATGTTTTTGTAATCCTTAGCTTTACTGTTGTTGTTCCCTTTGTTATGATCTAGCATAGGGCTCTTGTATATCTTAAGATCTTGATTCCTAGCTGGTACTTCAATAGAGATGGTGTTGTTCTCTATGAGGTCTTGGATGATATTCTTGAGTCTCATGTAATTTTTTGTTTTTTGTCCTTTGATTTTGTGAAAGTCACAAACATTGTTCTCGTTGTACCAGGATGGTTTCTCTAGTGGTTTTTGGTAGTATTCAAAGTTTGGAAATGTTATCAGATTTGACTCTACTAGCTTTTTCATGAAGGTTTCGATAGGTTCATATAATTGTGTTTATTTGCGCTTGGGATAGTTGTTCATGTTGGTGGTTTTCCTTTGTTGCATCTCAGTATTGTTGATTTGATTGTTCTGAGGGGGTGTTGTTTGTTGCACAGTTGGTTGAATGTTAGCAACTTGATTGTTGTTGGGTCTAGGAGCACTTAGGACCACCTTAGCATCTACCACACTATCATTTTTCACATTTTTTTTAGCCCAAACATGAGATTCGTCATTTGAACTAGTTGATGGTCAGTTGTAAGCTTGATTATTTCCCTATGATATTAGAGTTTGTTCAATGTTAAGGGCTCGAGGGACAAACTCATCATAGGATGTGATGCACTACATTTTCAAGTGGAAAGAGAGATTGAGATCCAAATTTTCTATGATGATTCCCACTTGTTGTTCGTCGGGAAGGGTTCACTTGCTCTTACTAGAATTTTGTCTCCATCATTGCAAGAAATTGGCAAATGATTCTCCTTTGATTTCTTTGAGAGATTATAACTCTTTTAGACTAACCTCCATGTCAAGGTTGAAGGAGAAGTGATCGATGAATTTATCAATGATTTCTTGAAAAAAAATGATGTTGGGAGACAAATGAGAAAACCAATCCATAGTAGTACCTGTTAAGCTTCAAGGGAAGAGGCGCATTATATAAAAATCATTGTAGGCCACCTCCATATACATGACATTGAATTCTTTGACATGGTCTATGAGACTCCCTCTCCCTTTGTATTTATCGAATTTGGGGATTTCAAATCCAGGAGGGAATGGCACCATTGGGATTTTTCGATCAAATGAATAAGGACATAGATTCTGTGTATTGGGATTCTTTGTCTTGCCCATTTGAAGGTCCTACAATTCTTAGGATAGTGCCTTGAATTATGATGCTAGATTGTCCTGCGGGTTTGGTGGAGGAACATATGATAGGATAATGGGTGAGTTATATATGGGATTCTAATATAATGGTATTTTGTATGGGGTTTATGGTGGAGTGGGATTATTTGATGGTGATTGAGGTATTGATGTATATGTTCCTAACGTATTTGTATTGATTATGTTATGTTGAGGATTATAGTAGGAAATTTGTTGTTGTTGTTGTTGTTGATGTTGGGCATACTGTTGAGCTAGTAAGGCTTGTTGTTGTTGTTGTGCCACAAGGGCTTGTTGTTGGGCTTGTTGTTGTTGTTGTGCCATGATGGCTTGTTGTTGGGCTTGATGTTGTTGTCGCACTATGAGGGCTTATTGTTTGGCTTGATTTTTTTATTGTGTCGTGAGGGCTTTCTGTTGGGCCTAATGTTGTTGTGCCATGAGGGCTTGTGTTGGGCCTGATGTTGTTTTTGTGCTACTAGGGATACTTGATAGGCTTGTTGTTGTTGTTGTGCTGCTAAAGATGCTTTATAAGCTTGTTTTTTTTTATGTTGTTCATGTTGTTGTTTTTGTTGTTGTGCAGCTAAGATTACTTGCTATTTTTATTTTTTTTTTGGATGGCTTGCTTATAAGCTTGTTTTGCTTGTTGTAAGGCTAAGGTATGAGTTTGTAATATAGGACCAGTTGGTTGTTGGGACATCTATGATGGATTGTGGGTGTTGATGTTTTGGATGGGTTGTGAGTTGGTGATGAGAGGTTGGGAGTTTCCTTGGTTCATCATTCCTTGTAAGATGGTGGATTGAGGTGGAGGAATGTAGTTTTGAGGTCCCATGTGACTTTGCATAGTGAAGGGGACTGTGGGGAAAGATGAGAATGTTGTCATTAGATTTTGCAATGGTAATGGCATAGTAGGACCTTGATTCCATTGATTGAAAGGGATTCCTTGACCAATTCTTGGGGGATTTCCTTATGCTTGGGGTGTGGTCAAGGTATTTCCTTGATCGATGGGGTTCATAACCAAGGTGTTTTTTTGATTTGGATCAATGATAGATGGGTTGGATGTGCCTTGTGATGCAAATGGTATAGATGAACCCATGGGAGGATTGGGTAAAGATGTCCCCATTTTCATTGAGGGTTGTCTCTGTGATATAGTATTGGCATTCCCTTGTGTACTATCTTGAGATACTCGGTCCATACTACTTTGTGTGATGGTGGGCATACTTGTGGTACTCATGGATGTGGATGTAGAGGTGTGTCCTTGATAGGTGGAGGTTGTGATGGAGTAATGAAGGTCAAGAGGTTTATGTAGCTGCTTTATATTTTTGGGGATGGGAGGAGCACCAAAGTTAGGTGTCCAAATGGTTGTTGGAGGTGGAGGATTGGTATCAAGGGTACCCACAAATCTACTGCTTTCAAATGGAAGAGTTAGGCCAAAGTCCTTGGCAAGGCTAGCTACAAGACTAGGAGTAGATATTTGATTTATCCCTGATGGTGGAGTTGTGAATCCTTGTGCCAAGTTTTGTGTAACAAATGATGGAGAAATAGGAGCTATGTTTTCAAAGGCTTGATGTTCCATGATTTCCTCCCTATTAAGCTCAAAGGGATTGTTTGGGATCTCTTCAATCTTGTATGGTCCTGTCAGAGATTATGGTTGCTATGATAGGGTGACTTGACTTCTTGGATCAAATTCTATAGGATTTGGATCATTTCAGGTAAGTGTGACTTTGGTTTTCTCCATGATTCTCTTGTATTGTGATCTTGTCTTTACCATAAATTTTGGGTCACTTATGGGAGAGTTATGTTGAGATTTTGAATGTTTGAACTCTCTAGTTGACTCAAATCTAGGTAAAAGGGATGCTCTAATTCTTTTTGGAGAAATGGTGATAATTGGGGATGAAAAGATGGGTTATATTGAAAGTGATCTTCACAATCATTTTAGAACAACACCTTTGACTTGAGTTTGATGTTAGGATAAAAGATGTTGATGAACTTGGAAATACTTAGGGTAGACTCATGACTAGTTCAAGAATGATAACTAACTTAACTAGGTGCATGGAAAAGGATAAATTTCACATACAACATAGCTAAGTTAGAGTTTCATTAGATTGATGTTTAAGTCAAAAGATATTGGTGTATTCAAAAAAATTCCAAAGTTTGGTGAAGTGAAGGATGAAATTTTGATGAAGGGGTGAATGAAATGTTTGACCCAATGTTGACTTAGAATGAACCTTTGTTTTCCAAGACCAAGGTAGTGAGAATGATGCTATACCTCTAAAATGTTTAAATCTTAAAGACCCAATGTTGACTTAGATGAGAGGATAAATGGGGATTTTTAAACCCGTTCGCCTCCTCCTAGCTTGAGCATAGTAGTTTCTTAACAAGAGGTTATGATTGTGATAAATTATTACAACCCACTTCCAGCCAAACTTTGAATTACGATGTCTATGCTTGTAATGATGGGATTTAGGTTTTACCTTATGGATTTTGATTGTGTAATAGATCATTCAGAGAAGCTCAGTATTGTGAAAAAGGCCAATTTTTTGACTCCAAAATAATGCATATAATTTTGGATTGTACCATGAAGCATGTCTATAAAAGTTTTCTATGAACTTGTCTCTATTCTTGTGAAGTGCTAAAAGGTGTTTCTTGAGAGATTTTGGTTTAATATGTCTGAGCTTAAAATGATGACCTGCAGACCTTATTTTGGGGATTTTTATTTTGTGTGAGATCATTAAAGAAGAAGAATATATTTATTTCCACGTGGGGGGTGGTAATATGGGCCTTCTAGCCAAAATATCAGCTCTTCATTCTTCTTTATCTAATATGGTTGCAACAATTCTCCACTGATTGGATGTTTCCTTGGTTTCAAAAGTAAATCTTCTCAAACTACTAATGATATTCATTTTTTCTCCCTCAATGAATTGAAAGTTAGGTTGAATGATAGCACCTGTAAGTTCGGGTTGTTGAACAGGAGTGATCGATCTCCAAATGGTCATGTGGGATTCATTTGTGTCAATTTTATCTTTCTTAAGTGGACTAATTTTACAAACACTCATCTTGATTATGTTTTCAAACTAAATGTTTATGCCAAAAACATCATAACTTTCACAATGTCCATTTCGTGAAAATCATGAGGTTAGAGCCATAATTTCCTATGTTTTCTTTGGACAATATGGATTGAGATTAAGTAAAGATACTTAGAAATCACTAAGGATAGAAACCCTTAGGACAATCAATAATCTCAAGGCTAAATCAAGAGGTATCCATATTTAAACCAAAGTGTTTGAAATTTTGAGGAAGATAATGAATGTTTGTTTTTGTAACGTTTTGGAACCAGGCAATATATCAAACTGACTCATAGTCATTTACAATCCTAGGTTCAAAATGGATATACTTGTTGAGTCCCCACTTGGATTTCTCCAAACACTAAACAATGCGGACAGTTAGATATATGGTGATACTGGCTCCCCCTTTCTCAGCAGACACTTCTCGAGACCACCAAATCTCAAAATCCTTAAAATCTAAAGATTAAAAGGATTTTTTTGTTTCTAAAATTGAATAGTAAGAATGTGGGGTGGCTTCGAAACAATCATTCTTGCACCAACAAGTATTAAGGATTTTGGGTTATGAACAAAGGTTTGTAGTAAGGGCTTCCAGTTTAGGGATACAATGATAAACACCATCAAGAGGTATCCCAACCCTTATAACAAGGGATTTACGTATCATAAAGATATTGGGGGAGATTTATCATGTATTGCATCCCATTGATCGCAATTTTCATTGCAACCACACATATATATCACGGTTTGGAAGAACTTGGCTTTAGTTCATTATCACTTGGGTCGTTCCCTCCTTTCGAAGTGGGGAGGTAGGCCCTCTAAAGATGAACAATATCAAGGAAGTATGTTTGTAGTTTGATCATCTTTTCTTGTATGAACAAAGAGAGAACACACACCATATCTTTTTCTCACACTCACAAAGGGGTTCAGTTTTAATCCAAAATGAAAGATGTAGGTGATTTCCCAAAGTGTTAAGGAATTTTTATGTTTCTCAAGGTCGTCGAATGGCATGAGACAATTACAAACACATCCACTAACAATGTTGTAAATCACAAAACATAGCAAACAGTTACAAATTTTAAACCCTCAAAGTAGTGATGAGTTTGTTTTAAGTACCAAATGAAATATGAAGTTGCCTTGTTCAATTTTAAACTCAAAAGAAAATGATGAAATGGGGGTTCAATTTTAGTCCCATTTGAGTGTTCATTTTAAACCCAATTAAAATTTAGTGAGGTCCTAAAGCATAAAATAGAAAGCATGAAAATTTGGGTTATAATTGCCCCAAAGTATTAATCGCTTGTTACAATCTTGGAACTTCAAGATAAGAAATCTTTCTTCACTTTAGCTCCATTTTGTTCAACCTACAAAACCCTATTAGTCCTAGTAGGGTGTCATTGAACATGATAGCACTGCTATTTGAAATTTGGGTGTCACTCTGGTGAATTTCAGCGTCACTCTGTGACAAAATAAAGAGCACGATAGCGTTGGTATTTGGTCAGGTATCGCTCTAATGGATTTGGGGGCATCACCATTTGAAGTTTTTGATACCTCTATATTAAATCAGTGTCACTAGATTTAAAGCAGTGCCAATGCATTTAATCAGCATCATTGTTTCAAATTGATATAGCATCACTATATGTCAATGCTCCTCAAAGTGTGTCGTTGTATTGGATCTAGGTGTCGTTGTAACCTACAACAAATAAAATAAATGAAATTCAAGCTAAAAATTGATTAAATTATTATTTTTCCCTCCTTCTAGTGCCAGAATGTGAGACGTGGATTGTCAGGGTGGGTCGCTTAAGCTTGATCCATGATGAATC